>AFQZ01001204.1:0-15155 GCA_000222935.2 Aciculosporium take MAFF-241224
CGCGTCGCATCATCATGCTTGACGACAAGTACGTATCTCGCCTTTGGCCGAATTCTCGGGTCATGTCGAGCAGTTGCATTCGCCATGGCCCTTTGTCCTTGCTCCATTTGTTTGATACACATTGGCCCGCTAACATGTCTCGTTCTTTGCCTCTTAGATATATTGGCTTGGCGCTTGCCATGTCGTCAGCGTTAGCCATTGGTTGGTAGCTTGTCACTTGCCCAACGAACCCTCGTCGTCCTCCCGCAACAAAAACTGACATGCAGTGCGCAGGTACAAGTTTTGTAATAACAAAAAAGGTTTGTGCCCGCTCCGCGCTTTGCGTCTGGTCGAAGTGACGTCAATCTCATGCGAGGCTGACTCGTCATTGTCTTGCAGGGCCTCATACAAGCGGAGGAGAGACATGGTTTCGAAGGGGATGGATTTGTTTATTTAAAGAGTCCTCTGTGGTGGGCTGGCATCGCAACCCGTAAGCCTGTCCCTCCTCCTCCTCCTCCTTCTCTTCTTCTTCTTCCTTTTCGGTCCACCATCTTCAACACGGCGCTCACCTGGGTTTCAACAGTCGGGATTGGAGAGATATGCAACTTCGCCGCCTATGCCTTTGCCCCCGCGATTCTCGTTACTCCTCTCGGCGCTCTTAGTGTCCTCATCGGCGCCGTTCTCGGATCGTATTTTCTCAAGGAAGAGCTTGGAACGCTGGGCAAGCTGGGTAGTGCCATTTGTCTCATCGGCGCTGTAGTCATTGTCCTTCATGCTCCACCGGACGAGGCGATCGAAACAATTGACCAAATTCTGGATTATGCTCTTCGGCCTGGTAAGACTGGCAATCTGCAGGAATCGGCCCACCTTGCCACCCTTCGGTGGCTGCATTGCTAACAGAGTACCATGGCAGGCTTCCTCTTATACGCTGCTGCTGTTGTCGCCTTTGCAGTCTTCATGATTTATCGAATCGCGCCGTCGCATGGCAAAAAGAATGCCCTCATCTACCTTTCCATCTGTTCCACAGTTGGCTCCATTTCAGTCATGTCCGTCAAGGCTTTCGGCATTGCCCTCAAGCTCACATTTGCCGGCAACAACCAGTTCAGCCACCCTTCCACCTATGTCTTTATGATCTTGACAGGTGTCTGTATCCTTACCCAGATGAATTACTTTAACAAAGCTCTGGCTTCTTTCCCCACCAACATGTAAGCTTGGGCCGTTTTGCATCATCACTCTCCTGCCACAACCGGGCAACACGTCCCGTCGAGCTCGTCAGAAAACAGGTACTAATATGGATCCTGCTGTAGCGTCAACCCGCTCTACTACGTAACCTTTACCACGGCGACGCTCTGCGCCTCATTTATCCTCTTTAGTGGATTCAACACAACCGATCCGGTCAACACCTTGTCGTTGCTCTGCGGTTTCCTGGTAACCTTTACCGGAGTGTATCTTTTGAATCTTTCGCGTGGCGATCCAAATGGCAAGAAACTCGTCGCTGGGCGGGGCGGATACGATGCCACGCCAACCGACATGGTTTCTGGATTCCAAACACGGCGCAGCATGCAATCCCGAAGGAGCGGCGACCCGTCGCTACGCAGCTTCACCGGCCACCACGACGATAGAGAAGGTCTGATCCGGGCCTATGACGAAGAAGAAGACGCAGGCTTTGGACTCACCGACCTCACGGAAGACATGGGAGACGGAGGCCACTCGAATGGCAAAACCAATGGCAAAGAGGAGCTGTACGACGGTGCGATTGAACTACAAAATCGGAAATCGTCGGCTGAACGGTGACGGCCAGGGACGGACAAGCTGCCCCTTGATGGTACGTGGGCAGCTAGCTGATGAATGAACGCAGCGGACCGATTTCATTCCAAGCGAAGGCGTCGGTCCACCCGTCAGCCGCCTTGTTCTTGCGACTTGGCTTCCGTTGTCCCGGTGCTTTTACCGCTGTATATGTTCTGAGGAACCCATTACAAGTCGGTAATTTCGCTTGTCGATATCACTAATTATGCGTGCACGATGCAAGGTTTCCTTTGTCGGTTAGTCTTCTCCGGTTTGCGCCTTTTGCTACGACGTCCCGGGACAGGAAAAGGATCGAGTTTACATGACACATGGGTTATTTTTTTTTTCCATCTTTTCTTTTTTCAACAAAAGTTTTTCTTTTCAAAGAAATGAGATCATGGACGCCAGGATGTCTTGACTTTGTTTCCTACGGTGTTTCGGATTTTTCTTCTTCTTGTTTTTTTCTTCTCCCCCCATCATCTTGTTTTGTTTTATTTCACTTTATTTTTGTGGCACGTACTTTAATCTTCCTCTTCCTCTTCCTCTTCTCTTCTCTTTTGGTGCGAATTCCCATTTGTTCAATTCATGTTTCGAATTGTAAACTGGGAGAGATGCGCATCGGTAGGAACGAAAACCTCTCATATTACACTGGTGCTTAGGGAAATGGGAAGCCGAGTGCGGCCGGCGGCCGGGCGGCTGGGCGGCTGTATGGACGACTTGAGATTTCCTTGTACGATTAACAGAACTTTGCATTTTATTCATGATTGAGGGGTAAAAGGTTTCCTTTTTTTTTTTTTTTTTTTTTTTTTTTTTTCCAGTCATGGTGGGCTTTATGGGTGTGGCGTTTTGAGTGTGATGGGTGGTATGGATGGATGGATGGATGGATGGACGGACGGGCGTATGGAGAAGGCGCGTGAGGCATCTTTTAGCTGTGTGTGTTTTTTTTTTTTTTTTTTTTTATTAGATGGATGAATGGCATCAAGTCACCTTGATGTATGTCACCTTGATGGATCGAATGTTGTGTGATTTCCATGTTTGCGATGCGGTTGGAGGTGGTGCAGGGGATGGATGTTGAGCAACAGCTTTTGTGTCGCAGTCATACGACGTGTAGAGGACGGTTAACCATGTGGCAAGGGAATCAAGGTAGTGAGTGAGTGAAGATGTTTGTCTCTGGGTTGCCAGGTACGTGTCGTTTTAGTCGACGAGGAGAAAGGCAAGGTCCATATGGGGCCCGTCACAGGGAGGGAGTCTTTGATTGCACTCTTGACCGGGATTTTGTGTTTTGTCTGGGTCTACTTGCCTTGCTCTCAACACCGCTTCCTCACCATCAATCACATGACAGAGGTCTTGGCGTCTTGGCGTCTTTGTTTTTTTTTTTTTCATGGCACGCACCATCACATGACACGGGTCTTGGCGTCTTTGTTTTTTTCATGGCACGCATTCAGATATCTACCACTATAGAGGGCGGGAGAGAAATTGCGAATGAAACAAGACAGGACGGGCCCAGACTTTCCTTTCCTCTCCATCGGTGCGTGCAGGCATGCATGCCCCTGATGGTAGCAAATGAAAAGATTCGTTTGATGCTCCGTTGGTGGTTCCCGAATGTAGAGGTTAAGAAGTCATGAGAATGTCCGTACAGGGGGGGGTTCGTTCCTTTTTCAGCGCTGTTCTCGTCGAAATCCACACCGTCTTTTTTTTCCCCTGTTTTTGAATGGGATTCATGCCCCCGGTTTCCGTATATTGTGTGTAAAAGTTGTCGTGCGTCTTTCCCATCCCCCGAATTTCTCACCAATTTATTGCTCCGCCTCGGCGACCTCACCGTCCTGCTCGGCAACGCGAGCATCTTGGCTGGCCTGGGCAGCAGCGGCTTTGGCACCGTAGTCTTGGCTGACGGGCTGGAGAACGGCCTGCTCCTCCTTGGGCTCGAAGATGGTGACGGCGTCGGGGAGGGACTTTTGGGGGCCGGCCTTGCCGTCGGGGTCGGAGCCGCGCATGATCTTGACCTTGATGCCGAGGACGCCCTGCCGGAGGAGGACGTGGCGGGTGGCGGTGTCGATGAAGTCCTTGGCGGGCTGGCCCGAGTGGATCATGAAGCCGTCGGTGAACTTCATCGACTTGGCGCGGGCGGCGCGGAGCTTGCCCGAGACGACCACCTCGCAGCCCTTGGCGCCCGACTCCATGATGAAGCGGAGGACGCCGTAGCAGGCGCGGCGGACGGCGAGCCCGTTGAGGAGCTTGTAGCGGAGGGACTCGCACTGCGCGACGGCCGACAGCCCGCGGTTCTGCACCTTGGCCGCGTACAGCGAGACCGAGTTCTCGGGGAACTTGAAGCGCTTCTGGATCAGGGACGTGAGCTCGCGGATGCGGCGGCCCTGCTCGCCGAGCACTTCCTGCGTCTGCGTCGCCCGGATGATGATGTCGGTCACGGTCGGCGTCACGCGCACCTCGACGCCTGAGTAGCCCTCTTCAGCGAGCTCGCGCTGGAAGAACTCGTTGAGCTCGGCGAAGAAGACGCCGTCGGCGACAAACTTTCTCCTCTTGGAGCTGTGGGGGGACATGTCGAGTTAGTCATTTATTCACTCTGAACGTTTCGACGCCTGGTATTCCTGCGGAAAAGTCGTGTGGTTTCCGACATGACTGCATCTGCCAAGGATTGAAAAACTTCGGGGTTGTGCTGTACGTTTCCCATGTTGTAGAAACCATTTCCTCTCCGTGTTGATGCTCGCATCGCACGATGGGGAGGCTTCAATGCCACAGCAGCTCGCTGCAGTCTTTGCGTCGCAATCCTCGGTATGACTTTGATGCCCGACAATCCTCCCACTTTTTCGCACAAATCCAGTCGTTATAGAACGCAGAGACAGCTTCTTCGAGGCGGAGCATCCAGACACATTTCGCAGATGCAAGGCGGCACGACGGCAAAACAGGGTTAAAAAAAAATACTCACATCTGGGATCCGGGGTGAGCCATCTTGAACGGATTCGCAAGACTTGATTTATTTTTTTTTTTTTTTTTCTCAGCGGACGAAGAAAAAAAAAGGAAGGCGAAAGGGCGGTCGACGAACGAGTGGGAGGGGGTATATGATTCGCAAGCGGGCTGAGGTCCAAAGATGTCGTCTTCGCGGTGGGCCTTGGTACGCAGGATGGATGATGACTTGGATGCTCTGATTTTCGGCTCGTGGGCTGGAGCCCTAAACCTCGACGCGCAGGAATTTTTGCTTACTACACAGAGTGCACGTGTTACCGCCCGTGGGTGGGGCTGGACCACCACCAGCCTGCTTACTAAGCGGCTCCAAGCGACAGCGTACCTCTTCCAATTGAGGCTAGTCTGTTCCCAGGTTAGTGGCTTTGTTCTTTCTCCAGGATGCATCTGTAGAGGCTATCACTGGTAGAGGCTAGTACTGGACCAAGGACAGGAGCGAGACGAGGAAGGCAGAGGCGGGACCGAATGACGCCGGCGCGGTGCCTGACGTCTTGGTGCACCGCTCACCAAACCCCACCCACCCCGTACGCTCGGCTTGTGAATCTGCCATGATGGATGACAAGCACTCACCAAGCTCGTCTGGACAATCATTGGCAAGATGAGTGCTCTGCTTTAGCCTGTCCGTCCGTTGATCATGCTATAAGCTGCCGTCCTTGACAAGTATACCCTTCCTCGTCCGCGCGGCCTGCCACGGGAGGGTGCGTGCGAGCCTCCAATCAGAAGCTCCGAGTTTGCTGCGCTGGCAACAACACCTCCGAGGCCGGTTGCCGACACAGCGACTGGAAGCTCTGAAAACATCGCGGCCACCAAGCCGTTTTCCGTCGTATCCGAGCTCCTCCGACGACGTAGACTGCGGACGAGTGAGGTTCTTCTGCTCAAAAAGGCCGTCCGAGCTGGTGTACAATACGACAAAAGATGGAAGCCAGGAAGGTGAGCAACGGGGAAATGGCTGTAACTTCAGCCTCCCACCAGAGTCGTGTTAATCAAAGGCATTCTTCTGTCTAGGTTATTCTAAATGTTCAAGGCATCTACGGCGGCCAGCCCACAACCGGCACGCTGCGGCTCACCGATTTCCACATGGTGTTTTGTGCCCCAGCACAGCCGCCCTCTGGTTCAGAATCAGACTCGTCGACGACGCCGCCCAAGATGAGAGAGCGATGGTTGACGTTTCCCATACTCTCGTACTGTGCCCTTCGACCAACACCCGCCACTTCTCGCCAAGCACCGTCTATCCGCATTCGATGTCGCGACTTTACCTTTGTCACCTTCAACTTTGCCAACAACGAGGTGGCACGGGAAGCATTTGATTTCATCAGAGCCCGGACATGCAGACGCGGCACTGTCGAGAAGCTTTATGCCTTCAGTCATAAACCCTTGAGCCATGAGAAAGAGATGAACGGCTGGGGATTTTACGACCCCAAGGCTGAATTCCGGAGACAGGGCATCAGCGAGAAGCTTCCTGACAAGGGCTGGAGGATCACCCGAATCAACCATGATTATTCATTTTGCGACACGTATCCAGCGTTTTTGGTTGTTCCGTCCAAGATTTCGGATAACGTCCTAAAGTATGCTCGCGAGTTTCGCTCGCGAAACCGGATACCTACCTTGTCTTATATCCACCCCGTCAACAACTGCACCATTACCAGAAGCTCCCAACCGCTTGCCGGCATCACAAGAAAGACAAATGTGCAGGACGAGAGGCTTGTTGCCGCATCTTTCTCTGCTTGGATGCCCGGTGGCTCGGACGAATCCGCGCTTCCAGCTAGCCAACAAGATGCGGCGGATGGAAGCATGCTCGAGTCAACCCTGACTGATGTGGAGCGCTACGAGGATGACCTCATCTCTCGCTCAACCGCCGTCTTTGATGAGAAAACGGGCGAAACAAGAATATATGGACGCCAGCAAGCCAACATGATTGTCGATGCCCGTCCTACCATCAACGCAATGGTGAACCAGGTACAAGGCATGGGATCCGAAAACATGGACAAGTACAAGTTCGCAACCAAATCTTTTCTTAGTATCGAAAATATCCATGTCATGCGCAACTCACTGAACAAGGTGGTTGAGGCGCTCAGGGATGCCGATATATCTCCTCTGCCGCCCAATCGAGAACTTCTACACCAAAGCGGCTGGTTGAGGCACACACACGATGTGCTGGATGGTTCAGCGATAATTGCCCGTAGAGTTGGCATCAATCATTCGCACGTATTAATACACTGCTCCGATGGCTGGGACCGCACGAGCCAGTTGAGTGCCTTGGCCCAAATCATGCTGGATCCTTACTTTCGAACGATTGCGGGCTTCATCGTTTTGGTGGAGAAGGATTGGCTCTCGTTTGGCCACATGTTTAGGTTGCGTTCTGGGCATCTGAATCACGAAGACTGGTTCACGGTGCAGGGAGATGCGTTGGCTGGCTCCAAGGTTCAGCCTGGAGAGAATGACGGGCGCAACGACGCGTTGCAAAATGTCCTGACGGGTGCTCGGCGATTCTTCAATCCGGGCAAGGAAGATGCTGCTGACTTGGCGTCGGTCAGTGAGGTCGCCTCGGGAAAGGTTGTGGATGATGAGGCCACCACCCCCAAGATGGTCAGCCCCGTCTTTCATCAGTTCCTTGACTGTGTATATCAACTGGTCCGGCAGAATCCCTCCCGTTTCGAGTACAACGAACGCTTCCTCCGTCGGCTGCTGTACCATCTGTACTCTTGCCAGTACGGAACGTTTCTTTACAACTCGGAGAAACAGCGCAAGGATGCCAAGGTCGGTGAGAGGACGTCCTCGGTATGGGACTATTTCCTCTGCCGGAGACAAGAGTTTACCAATCCTGATTTTGACCCGACTGTAGACGACAGGGTCAGGGGCCAGGAGAGAATTCTGCTACCAAACCTCAAGGATATAAGATGGTGGTACCAAGTGTTTGGCCGTGCCGATGACGAGATGAACGCCGGTCTCGATGCCGCCGCCGCCGCCGAGAGCGGTCGCCAGGCCGCCGTCTCGGAGCTTAATGATTTTCTTCGCCTTGGCCAGGGCTCCTCACGGTCTGCGGCGGGAACGTCAGCGTCAAGACCGCCGAGCTTGGGCAAAAGCCAGTCCGTTTTGACGGCGGTCGAGAGTGCTCACCAGACTCTCACACCAGACACGAAACAAGCCTCGCTGCGGCAGAGTGCTTCTGCCGAAGACCAAGGTGCCTTGAGCACAACCCGTGGCAGCCTCTCTGGTGGTCTGTCCGGCTTGACGCTAGGCAAAGGCATGCTGGGCAATATGGGCCGCACCGACGGATCGGGGTCTGTGGCGGCGCCGCAGCACCGGGAGCAGGAACTGCGCGACATGACATAGAGGGACATGTTTCGCGGAAAAGACGAGTCGGGGCCCTACGACATCAAGAAGGGTCCCGATACGGTCATTCGCGAATGTCTCCCGCCTAGGCCGTTCTTTCATCGGCTCCACATGACCGACTTGGCGACGGGAGTCTTTGCAAGCTGTTGTGTGTCCAGGGATGAACTCAGCTGCGGGTGGGCCATGGTTCAAGCGACGGGCGAAGGAGAGGAGGCCTTCGATGACAAGATGGGTTCCTCATGTACCCTGTCCGAGTCTGGCTATCTGAGACACTCGGCAATGGACATGTCCGACTCATCGCTGACGCCGACTGTGCCAGCACGACCTTGTGCAGAAGGCGGGCCAGAGATGTTCTTGGTTCGCTGTCAGGAGAAAATGGGCGAAAGTGGAGAGGAGTGCGCGGCTCGAGGTTGGGCGGCGGACTAGAGACGGACGGATGAAGACATGCACAGTTTGGGGTGTATTTGTCATGGAGATGGCGTTGTCGCCAGAGCGAGGTATTACCAAGACACTGCTATTTTATACAAGAGAATGGACTAGTCCACGAGTCAGGCTCGGATATCTGCTTCTTCTCCTTTTGTGTCCCAGTCATGACCTTTTTGTCCGTGGAGAGCATCAGAAACTTTTTTTGTATTCTCCGAGTCTGTCGTCTCATAAGCTGGGCTAGAATTCTACCATGCCACATCCCATGCAGGCGTGCCAGGGCCTTTGTGGAGCAGCACGTTGCGCAACAACATGAACATGGCGTGCCTAGCCCATCACCTTGCACGTGTATTTTCTGGATTCGCAGCTCCATCTGCATACACGCCTCGTCTCTTCTATTTTTCCCACGAGGTTCCCGTCCTCTTATAAAAAGACTTGGAGGTTAATCTCGAGCGTACTGATGGGGTATCTAATCAAGTGTTAGTGGGAAAGAGAGATGCGGTGGGTATGTTTCGGGGTCAACAAGGCAGAACGGGTATGCACAGCACAGACCTCAGGTCGAATTTCTCCAAAACAGCAGGGTGAAGGATGCCAAACTCGCCGATGCGCGTCTCCTTGCCGCCGAGACGCAGGTGCACGGAGGCGGCGTGGCCGGGGAAAAAGGTCTCCTCGTTGAGTTCCTCGATCCAGTAGCCGTCGGCTTGGGCTCCGGCGGGGTTCTGCTTCGCGTCGTGGGCTAGGAAGGGCGTGCGAAGCATGGCGAGGACACGGTCGAGAAGGCCGTGGACGACCTCGAAGCCGCTTGTCTTGCCGCACCACGCGGCGGCGAAGTGGCGCTGGTTGCGGGCCTTGCGCTCGGCCGAGTCGTCCTTGAAGGTGACGTCTGAGGTTTCGAAAATCTTGAAGGGGACGGCGTGGCCCTTGTTTTCGCGCATCGTCTTGAGGAGGCCCGGGAGGAGGGAGGTGCGGACGATTTGGTACTCTTGCGTCTTTGGGTTGGCCAGTCTGACGGCGGTCTTGCCGTCGTCTTTGCGGTTGAGCCAGGCAAAGTTCTCGTCGTGGCTGCAGAGGATGAGGGGCATGACCTCGCTCCAGCCGGCCATGGCGGCTTCGAGACGGACAATGTCGGCGAGCTTGTTGATCCTGAGGGGGGCGCCGATGGTGGCGCTCCGGGTTGGTGCCGTGCGGGGGAGCTTGTTGAAGCCATAGCAGACGGCGAGGTCCTCCATGATGTCGCACTGGTGCAGGACGTCGGCGCGGGTGGGCGGGATGGCCACCTCGAGGAGGTTGGCGTCCTTGGCCGAGGGCTTGGACACGTAGGCCATCTTGGTGAGGAGCTTGCAGAGGCTGTCTGGTGACTCGCTGAGACCGGTGCAGCTGTTGAGGTAGTCGACTTGGGCGTGGGTGACGCGCGGTTGCAGGCAAGGCGTCTCGCGCGTCAGACCGTTGTGCTCGGAAATGATGCGCACGGGCTCGACCGTGTATTCCTCCTCGGCGTACTGAGAGAACATGGTGACGAGCATGTCGGTGACGATTTGCAACTTGGTGAGGTCGGTGGCGGTGATTTCGACCAAGACGTTTGTGGTGTTGAGCGTGATTTTGGAGTGATCTCCGTTGATGATGGGCGGCAGAGAGCAGACGACGCGGTCGGCGTCGTAGATGACGGGATATACGGGACGATCGCGGATGATGTGCAGGAATCGGCCCAGGTGTTTGTCGTTTTCGTAAAAGGTCATGAGCTCGGCTGCGTCCATCTCCTTGGTCTGGTTGAGAGGGATGAACTTGATGTCTTTGGGGGGGAGGGCCTCGTATGTGAAGGGGCCTCTGATGGTGTCAAGATCGTGGGTGCCCACAGACACGAGGGTTCGGTTTCGCGCCAGGTTCTGGTGCAGCTTGTCCTGCAGGGCGATGAAGGAGTCGTACCGGTCTTGGGTGAACTTGACGTTGCGCAAGACGGCTCCGGAGACGTAGGGCCGAACCTTGGTGGTGTCGGGCAGGACCTTGATGACCTGGGCGTCGGCGTCCTTGGGCTTGACGACTCGAAAGTTTGGCGGCTTCATGTTGCCGAGGAAGATGTTGAGGTTGAGGGCAATGCCCTCGAAGCAGAGCATATCATAACGGTTGGCTCCAATCTCGATCTTGAGCTGGGGGGGCTCTTGTTTGCCGTCCACGACTGGGCGCTCCTGGTCCTCTGTGTCCTCGTCAAGCTCGATGCCATAGTCGAAGCAGAGGTCTTCAAACTCTTCCTTGGTGAATCTACGGGCAGGTCAGACAGGTCAGTGCTTGCGAAGGTCTTGCGAGACGAAGAAGAAAGAGGAAAGAAGAAAGAAGAAAGAAAAAGAAAAAAGAAGAAAGAAAAAAGAAAAAAGAAAAAAGAAAAAAGAAAAAAGAAAAAAGAAAAAAGAAAAAAGAAAAAAGAAAAAAGAACAAAGAACAAAGAACAAAGAAAAAAGAGGCAAAGGTCTTCTGCTCCTCGTCACAGAAGGAAGGTAGATGGATACCGGGGAGTACATACTTGTTGCCAAGGGCCTCGAAGAGCTTATACTTGTCAACAGAAATGGTCGGCATGATGGAGTGGAAAGCCAAGGCTCAATGCCTCAAACGCCTGTCGCAGAGGACTCGATTGCCGCCGACTGCGTGGCTTCGAGGTCGCGATGGGATGCCGTCGAAGGCGGTGGCGATGGTGATGTGGGGATGGATGGGCATTTGGCATTGTGGTTGGTCGGAATGTACGGCGGGGTCACCTTGTCTGCCATGAGCCACCTAACAGCAGCTAAAGGAGGAACACTTGTTCCTGCCTTTTGCTGCCAGGCAACGTGGGGCTTGGACAAGGCGGCCGAGTGAGGGCTTGTTTCGCAGGCTTGATTTCCACCTTGCCGCATGTTTTTGTTTGCTCGCTCGGCCTCATGCCGGTGCCTGGAGAGAAGATGGTTTCTAACGCTAACGGCATCAATAACGTTGGAAATCCCATGTTCCCGCCTTCAGCCACCCACGCCCGACAGTGTCGTGTTGGGCGTCGTACATGTGTAGGTTTCCCGGCACCCCGCGTCGCGCCAGCCGCACGCCCGTTCACTGCCACACGTTGGTGTGGCTTGCGTTGCTCTCTCTGCCCCTCTCTCCCTCTCTCTCCCTCTCTCTCCCTCTCTCTCTTCGCGTTGCTCTCTGCCTTGCCATGTTGTGTCGGGTCCATCCATCATCATCCATGGCTGCTTGCTTGCCGTCTGAGCACCACCACCTCATCCATCCCGTCACATCCCTCGCTTTTCCATCTTCTCTCCGCCATCCCGACAACGCTTTCTGACTCTCGACAGTGGAAGCGCTGTCACCGCCGCCACTCGCCATGACTGACGCGACCAACACAAACGATGAGCTTTATCCCATCGCCGTTCTCATCGACGAGCTGAAGGTGAGTCGGCCAATCAAACTGCGCCAGTCCTGTCCTCTTGATACACGCAGATACAGATACAGGCGTCACGCTCCTCGGTTCAACCTTGACCGTGCAGCTCTTCCCTGTCTCCTCTGCCATGAGCCGGCTCTGCTCTGCTCTGCTCTGCTCTGCTCTGTTCTGCTCTGCTCTGCTCTGCTCTGCTCCTGACCTCTGCTGACATCATCTTTGCCTCCCCGTTCTGTATAGCACGACGATGTGCTTCTACGCCTAAACGCCATCCACCGCCTCTCTACCATTGCCCTTGCTCTCGGTGCCGAGCGCACGCGAGACGAGCTCATTCCCTTCCTCGATGGTCAGTCTTGGTTTTCTCCCGTCTGTGATGGCGTGCCGCTCCTAACTTTGTGTTTTCCTCGCCCAACAGAATCGGTCGAAGACGAGGATGAAGTTTTGGTTGCGCTGAGTGAGGAATTGGGCAATTTCATCGAGTACGTTGGAGGTCCATCTTTCGGACATGTCCTGCTCTCACCCTTGGAAAATCTGGCCGCCATCGAAGAACCAGTCGTCAGAGACAAGGTACGCATATCGCACGCTCGTCTTTTCTTGTGTCCCCCCTCTCTGGTGCCATGCGGCATCGTGCTCTCGCTGCCCGTTGCAACTAACCGTTTCAACTAACCGTTGCAACCTAATTCAGGCCGTCGAATCATTGAACAAGATTTGCGAAAGCCTGTCACCACAGCAAGTGGAAGAGTATTTCATCCCGCTCACCATTCGGCTGTCCAAGGCCGACTGGTTCACGTCCAAGGTGTCTGGCTGTGGACTTTTCACAGCCCCTTATCGCAAGGTTTCGGCGCCCATTCAAGAACAACTCCGCCAGCAGTTTGGTCTTCTAGTGCACGATGATACCCCCATGGTCCGCAGGCAAGCTGCCACCAACATGGCCAAGTTTGTCAAGGAAATGCCCCCATCCATTGTCATCGACGAAATGATACATCTCTTCCAGCATCTTGTCCAGGACGACCAGGACAGCGTGCGACTTCTCACCGTTGAAATTCTCATTGCCATCGCCGAGGTGGTGCCCAAAGAACAGCAATCTAGCCATGGCGTTTTATTGACATCTCTGCGAAGCTTGATAGGAGACAAGAGCTGGAGAGTCCGTTATATGATTGCCGACCGATTTGAAAAGGTTGGGGTTTTTTTTTTTTTCATTCACATATATCATCCTCATCTTTGCGCATACTAATATGGGAGCAACATGACAGATTGCCAAGTCTGTGGACGACGAGGTGGCATCGAGAGATCTTGTGCCGGCGTTTATCAAACTCCTCAAGGATAACGAGGCCGAAGTTCGAACTGCCATTGCCGGCCAAATTCCCGGCTTCTGCGCTCTGGTCGACCGATCCACTTTGTTGAACGACATCATGGGCACCGTCGAAAATTTGGTATCCGATAGCTCACAGCACGTTCGCGCTGCGCTGGGTACACAGATTAGCGGATTGGCACCTATTTTGGGCAAGCAAGAGTATGTCGGAATGCCACTTGTCCATGACGCGCATAATTGTCATGCTGACTTGGTCATCTTTTTTTATCAGGACTACCGATCATTTGCTGCCCATGTTCCTTCAAATGCTGAAGGATGAATTTCCCGAAGTCAGACTCCACATTATTTCGAAACTCGAGCAAGTCAACGCAGGTGAGTTCCGAATGACATGACGAAATGAGTGGTTCTACGAAACGAGGGGCTTTGTATTGACCCAACTGCTCTCAGTTATTGGTATCGACCTGCTTTCTCAGTCCCTGCTCCCTGCCATTGTACAGCTGGCCGAGGATAAGCAATGGAGAGTGCGTCTCGCCATCATCGAGTACATCCCCCTGCTTGCCAGCCAGCTTGGTGTCAAATTCTTTGATGAAAAGCTGAGCAATTTGTGCATGGGCTGGCTGGGAGATACCGTCTTCTCCATCCGCGAGGCGGCCACACACAACCTTAAGAAGTTGACAGAGGTGTTTGGTGTCGAGTGGGCTAGCGAGCAAATCATTCCCAAGGTCATGGGGATGGGCAGCCACCCCAACTACCTGTACAGAATGACGACTTGCTTTGCCATATCGGTACGTGAACCACATTGTTACAGCCTGATGTAAACAACAACAACAACAATAACAGACCATATCTGACATGTACCCCAACACACAGACTCTGGCTAGTGTCGTGAGTATGAATGTCATTGCCAAGTCCATTCTGCCCATGCTCGACAAGATGGTTGGCGACGATATTCCAAACATTCGGTTCAACGTGGCCAAGACGTACTCGGTACTCATCAGTGTGCTGCGCCGCCTGCCAGAGGAGGGGACTCTGTATTCATTGGAGAAAGAGGGCGCCGAGTTGGCATCTTCGCAGAAGGGCCAGGAACTGATTCAGCAGCGCATTTTGCCCAACCTGACGAAACTGCAAAAGGATGACGATGTGGACGTTCGGTATTTTGCGACTACCGCAGCGGTCGAGGCAACGGGATCCGCGCTGGGCGGGGAACCCATGAATACATCACCATAGAATGAGACGAAACAATATAAGAGACAATAATGAAGCGATTCCCCCCGATGCTGCGGCAACGACAGGCACGTCTTGCACTCGGTCCTATAAACATTTCCCCCCCCCCCCCTATAAGAGATTACATGGCTTTGCCTTTTTTTTGTGTTTTACTACTTGCCCGCATCGTCTATGGTTTGGTGGCTGTGAGTGATGGAACTGGATTATAAGGCTGTGCGCAAGACAACTGGGGGATATGTCAAAGGAGCACGTTGTTTTTTGTTGTTGAAGGTGGTTGAGAGGAAGGCCATCTGAGGAACGAAAGAGTGTGTATACGACATTAGAGCCAAGGAAGGGGGGAAAGGTGAAGAGAGGCAGGAAAAGGAAGACGAGTAACTTTGTTCATTCCGACAACAAGATGCGTCAGTGTCAGGCAGCCAGTATTGAATAAAAGCAATCAAGTGACTGCCGATGGTGGCACCATGATTAACATGTACGTTTGCCACACGTGGGTTTCCCCAATAGCCCAGTTACCGCAGCTGGGGTATCGAAAGTTGTATTGGATGCGTTGCATATGCGCGTTTATCTAGATGCTCCATATGCCTCTCTTGGCACGGTGCGCCCATCCTCATGCCGACTCTTATTTTTAAGAGATGGCCTTGTGTGTGTGTGTGTGTGTGTGTGTGTGTGTGTTGTTTATTTGTTTTTTTCACTACCTTACCGAAACGACCAACGTACTAATAGTCT
>AFQZ01001203.1:0-15161 GCA_000222935.2 Aciculosporium take MAFF-241224
GAAAAGGAAAGAAAAGGAAAAGGAAAAGAAAAAAAAAAAAAAGGAAAAAGAAAAAGAATTCAAATATATATATACATAGTAGATACAAAAGAAAACCCATCTACACCCTTCGCAAACACGCCCAACCCCCCCACGAGGAAAAAAACCGCCATCCACCCCCAATCCTCTTATATCCATCCCCAACAGCCATCATCAAAGTTAACCAAACCGAAATCAACGAACCCCTTTCCCAGGAAAGCATCACACCCACATCACACCAAAACACACCACCACACAGCAACCCGCGCCCTAAAACACACACACACACACACACAACGTGAACAGCATCCCTGTCATAAATGAATACTGCTGCTACAGCAATCTAGTACACAAAGCCAAGCACGCACAAGAAGAGGCTGGGAAACCAGGGCCCACGTGTAGCAACGCTCGGCTTCTTTCGACCCCAAGGCCGCGGGGAAACAGCCCATCTCCATCACACCCCTCAGCTCGCCCGCATGGCCGCCATCCTCTCCTCGCAGGAAGACACGCCATGGCTTCGCGCTCCGCCACAGAGAGCGTCCTTGATTCTTTCCACCCTCGCATCACACCCGCGGCATGGTGGTCGACGCGGATGCCATCTTTGCGACCGCACAGAGCCCGTTTCTGCAAATGAAGCTTGACCAAAGGAAAAAAAGAAAGAAAGGATGGGTACCAAGAGCAGAATTAAATAACACAGCATGGGTGTCGAGGAGAGAATCAAAACATTAAATGCCATCAAAATCGCCACCTAGACCGTCCTCATCCAAATCGCCTTCCTGAATTTCCTTGGCCATTTCGCGTTCACGCTCCCGCGCCTCCTGCGCATTCTTCAGTTCGAGACGGTGTTGGTTCATGGGGAAGCGCATGGCCTGCATGCATTCGTCAGCTCGTCGCGATATGCGGTTGATAAGCTGGCAACAGATGACATACCTTGACACTCTCGTCATGCAGCGCTAAGCAAGCCCGGATGCGGTCGTGGAAAGCCTCACCCGGTTCTCTCGTTGCGTGGACATCACCCACCTCCTTGCTCTTCATGAAGCCGCGCTCGCGATCCAACGTGGCTTCAATGACGCCGTCACGAATCGCCTTGGCCACAATGTACTCGGCCGACTCCTCGCTGCCGAGATGAAGCCTGATGCAAATGTCGCGCAATGAGATGCGGGAATATGACAGAGACATCATGCGGATACCCGTTCTGATGACATTTTGTCGAAGACGTAGAATCAGAGAGTATGTGCCGTCGCGTCGGAATTGATCACCATGGTCCGCAATCGTCGTCTCGAAATCCTCCAGATTGCCGACGCGAACAGCCTGCACCAGCAAAAAGTAGGGGCGCAGAGCGTCTTCCAGCGCTGCCTGTCGGAATGTGGCTCTCTCGGGAATGTCGCCCATCAAGAGTTCAACGACCATGAGAAGCTTGGTGGCCGTCTGCGAGAAGCCGACGGCGCAGTTGCTGGATGGTGCCTTGCGCGTGGCGGCAGTCAAGTGTTCATGAGCCTCGGTGTAGCGGAGCTGGATGGCTCTGATGCGGCCCAGATAGTACAGGAATCGAGCCACCTGATTGTTGACTGCGTTCTCGGGAAACTGCGTGTGAGACACCAGTAAATCGGCCTGGCTGATGTGCGACGTGAGCAGGTAGTTGCGCAGTAGTAGCACAATAACCGATGCCTGCGTGTCAATATCCTTTCGGAGAACGGCGGTGCGCAAAGTAGCCAACAGTGTAGGACGGATGGAAACGATTGGGGACTCGGAAGAAGGCGGAAGCGACTCAATGTGCTCGCAAAAGAGCGAGTAGTAAAAGTAGACCTTGGCAGAGAGGGAGTCCAATGTGCGACGATTCAGCGCCTGGATCCGTGCAGATAGGTTCTTGGAAAACTCCACACCGGCCTGAAATTTCTTTGAATCAAAGAGGTATACCTGAATCAGGATACCAAGGAAGATGTCTATTTCCGGGATGATGTCCTTGTTCTCCTTCTTGCCGTTCTTGACAGACTTGGATTCTGCAGAATCCACTTCCATCTCCGAACCGGCTTGACGACCCAGAGGCATATTCTCACGTCCAATAGCGACGAGAAGGGTCTTGGCAAGGTTGCCAGATGTGACCGTGGCGGGGAAGGTTTCGACAATGACTTGCCCAATAATATCCGGTATCAGGCGCTTGCGGATGAGAGAAATGGATCGTAGAGCTCGCAGAGAGAATCTGGCATCGAAAAGAGCAACGGCTCGGTCTAGTAACGCAAAGTTGCTTTTGATATCTGGAGATTTCAACCAAGGAAAACCTCATGTCAGCAATGCTCCGACGTGAGTTGAATCCAACGACATGGAAACATACCTGCTACTGTTTGAGCGACAGGGTCAACCTTGTCGCCCACATCAGCAATGTCGTCATCGCCCATCGGGACGTCACCGTCATCATCTTGAGGTAGATTCGACATCTTCTTTGGTGTCTTTGTGATCGGGACAACAACAGTCATCTCCTCATCGACATCTTTGGCGTTTTTCTTGCCTTTGGACTTGCCGGAATCCTTGACGTCGACGTCGCCTTTACTCCGGACATCGTTCTCGATCGGCTGCTTGCCGTTACTCTGGGGCGTTTTGCCGGGCATTGCGACCGATGCGATGGATCTGTAGGCCGAGACGAGCACAACGGTAACGGCTTATGCTTCGGGAGGTCGCACGATGGTTCCAAAAGACGCGGGGAGGCGCGGATGGCTGGACTGCTCCGAGCACTCGTTGACTTGCTCGGCTGCGACGTCGAGAGAGACCCTGGGATGGCAAGGGCAGGCGCGCACGATGGTAGGATCGTGGCGTCAAAGAAAGAGAGGGGATGGAGAAACGAGCGTCAAAGAGAGGCGACGGT
Organism: Aciculosporium take MAFF-241224; assembly: GCA_000222935.2. Lineage (NCBI taxonomy): Eukaryota > Fungi > Ascomycota > Sordariomycetes > Hypocreales > Clavicipitaceae > Aciculosporium > Aciculosporium take. Next base: position 2,879 of record AFQZ01001203.1, read on the forward strand.
GTCGGCTTTTGTGGACCAAGGGCGGCGGCAAATTGATGGTGCAGGGAGTTGATGCTTATCGCGAGGAAAATCTGGAAGCGCAGAAGCAGGTGTGGTGTGGTTGTCGTTTGGGCTGCGAGGTGCAATGCAAGACGGTTACAGGTTACAGCTCAAGATTAGAGACACGGAGAGGCGAGATTGGGGCAAAACTCGGCACCTACCTTGAGAGCAGGCCTTGGGGCATGTGCCCACCAGGCAGGTACTGTCCCTACCGAAAGTACCAACTTGCCAGTGGGTCGTAGGTACTTGGGGGCACGCCGCACTGCGCACGCGCCATCAGGTACCGCGTGCTCACCCTTGACCAAACTACGCTTGCTTATTGGTTAATAAGAACGGGACTGGACTGCCTTCTAGGCGACAGTCCAGTGACGTTTACAATCCTGGCTGATGACGGCCGTGTCCGAATAAACATGCCTGCCGATCCCAATCTACTACTTCAAGGCTGTGTCCAAAGGTGCACAACATGAATGAAGCAAACATCTTCAAAGTCATAGCACATCTATTTTTCTTTTTAAAAAAAAACCAAATACTAATAAAGGAAGGGAAAAAAGAAAAGGCAAAAAAAAAGGTAGAAAAGAAAAGAAAAAGAAAAGAAAGAGAAGAAAAAGAGAAGAAAAAGAAAAGAAAGAAAAAGAAAGAAAAAAAGAAAAAAAAAGAAGGAAAAGGAAAAAGAAGGAAAAAGAAAAGAAAAAAGAAAAGAAAAGAAAAGAAAAAAAATACACACGTCTTTGCCCTCAAACTACGACCCGCTCCAAGAGTCACATCATCAAATACCATCCCTCTGCTGCCATGCGCCTGCGTCCGCCTCTGCTTAGGTATTGGTTCGGCTCAAACACGACCTTTCTTCCCTCCAGATACAGACATTCAAGTCGTCATCCTCCAATTACAGTGAAAAGCCCCGACAGATCCCAACGCCGTTTCCCAGTAGACCACGTATGAGGGCAAAATCAGACCAGAGCCCACCAAACTCCCGCGTACATGAAACATTATCGTCAAGGCTCTCCCTTCCCGGGCATCACCTTGGCCGCCTGAACGGCGCTCATCTTGGCAATCCAGCCAGGCGACGGCAGAACTTTGCGCACCGTTCGCAGCTCATCGGACGAGTATCCAGGCACACGGATATTGTAGGTTCGCTCGAGCACTAACTGGATGTCTCGAATTTCCAACACCTTCGATCCTCGCTCTTTGGCATTGCGACAAGAAGCATGAAGCACATTGTCCACGAAAGAGTCGGCCATGTTTAAGACGCTCTTTTGCCAAGGGGGGAAGAAAATCAGCTTTTGCACAAGTGTTGCAGTCTCGGGTATCCAGTAACTCACCTCTTCGACATCAGGACTCAAGAGATTGCCATCCTGAGAATCTCCGCTTCCACCGCAAACCTGGCGGACCAATTCATCCAACTTCTTCTTGCTCAGGACATGGTCGCCTTCGGCGTCGTGGCTGTAAGCAGGAATTCTAGCGACTGCAGGCTGGTTCATAACACCGCCTAGTGTACCGCTGCCCTGTGACATGGTTGGACGCCCAGCACTGACACCTCCGCCGAGGCTGACGCCTTGCGGGATGGCTGTTGCCTTTTCTGGAAGTTGCTTGGGGATCGGCATCATGGGTTGGGTAGTGGTTGGAGATTGAGTTGGATGTGCGTGTGGGTGACCTTGCTGCTGCTGTTGCTGCTGCTGCTGCTGTTGCTGCTGCTGCTGTTGCTGCTGCTGCTGTTGATGATGATGTTGCTGCTGCTGCTGCTGCTGCTGCGGTGGTTGCACCACACCGTGAATCGCGGCTTGATTCACGGGCCCTCCAGCTGCAGACGATGGGTTTGCCGGCTGTTGACCTTGAGCAGGGACACTGCCCGGAGTGCTCGCAGCTCTCTGATTTGCGAGAGTCAGCGCTGCGGAATGACTCAAGGCGCGGGTAGGGCCTCCCGCCGTGACGGGTGTTCCACTCTGGGGTGTTTGAACCCTTGCCGCAACGGCTTGGGCCTGGGCCGTGTTGACAGGAGCAGGAGGAGGGGGATGCGGCTGCTCAGTTTTCACTTGAGTTGGACCCTGAGGTTGCTGTGGAGGTTGCGGCACAGGCCGTGCTTGAGCTTGGGTCCCAGCTGCTGTGAAGATTCCATTTGCCGGAGATGGGCGGTTCACAGCCGCCAACTGTTGTTGATTTCTGGCAGCCTCCATGGCGGCGTTGATCGACGTCGCAGCATTTTGAGCAGCCGATTGAGCCGTGTTCTGCGTAGAAGTCGCCGTCGCCGAGGCATTTCCAGCTTGCTGATTGCCAGCCGCCGACCCGGACTGTTGCTGCGTCGCCTGGAGGGCCTCCTGTTGTTTTAATACGCTCTCGACCCATTTGTGAGCGTCCGCATTGAGCTTGAGTTGCTGTTCCTTTCGCATCGTATACTGCCGATTTTCCTCATCTTGCAGTGGCTTTCCCGCGTTGATCCTATCCTTGATAATCTTTTCCATGCTGGCCACCTTGCTTTTGCTGCTCTCCATTGTAAAGACGGCTCGAGCATACTTTTCCTTCATCTCTTCCACCCATCTGTTGATATCTGCAGCTGGTTTGTTTGCTATGTGAGGCGGGGCGCGGAACACCATCTTGTTCACATGTTGCATTATACTGTCAGGGACCTTGGGTCGCTGCGGTGTGGGTGCGGCCGTCGTCGCTACGGCAGCGCCCTGTGGTTTCTGATTCTGAGCAAGGGCACCGGGAACGACCTGCGCTGCTGTCGTGTGAGCGGCTGTACCTGGTGTCAAACAAGGTTGAGGTTTCTGCTGCGCCTGCGCGGCAGGAGCTCCCGCGGACTGAGTAGGACTATTTTGCTGTGCCGAAGGAGGCCGCGAAGGCGTCTGTCCACTTGGTTGACCCTGTTGTATCTGCTGCTGTTGTCGACGCTGTTGGATTTTGGTGACTAACCCCCTCGAGAAGCTGAGAATCTTATTCCGCGCCGCATCTTGGTCCGGACTACCCACTGGCGACTCGTTGGCTTTGGCCCACAATCGTTTGAGACCTTCCTCGTATTTGTTCTTTTCCTCATCGCTTAGATAAGGTAAAGTCCTGATCTGACCTGGCTGATACATTGCGTGTCGCGACTGCTGGCCAAGAGCACCTGGCTGGCCCTGGCCCTGGCCCTGACCCTGGGCTTGCTGATTCTGGCCCTGATTCATGCCAGGCTTGCAGTGCTGTGGCCGCCGATATTTGGATGCTTCTCGTAGCTGCGACGCTGGCGAGAGATGTAGAGCCTGGATCGCCGGGGGAGGGAGGGTGGCTATACAGCCCTTGTATGAGAGAACAGGCGATGACCACAAGAGGATGCGGAAATGTTGCAAGTCAGGCCAGCACACGCGATGATGTCGCGAGGTCGTGGTTGGACAGAGTGGGTCGTGCTCTGGGGCGTGGGGCGTGGGGCATGATGGTTCGGACGGCAGCATGTCGGAAAATCGCCGGCCAACTGACCATGTCAGGTGACCGGTGGGTCCCATCAACTATATAAGTTGACCCACCGAGTCACCACTAGATAGATAAAACAACTATCATCATCCCCATGACTTGACAGACCAGACTTTCGCGAAGCGCAACAACATGCACCCATCCCCTGGCGTCTAGACGTAGCTAGCACAAAGCATGTGGCCAGGATAGAGCGGGAGAAAAAAAGTCAATGACTTGGTACGGTCATCGCATGTGCCCGTCCCAGCATAAGGTTGCGTCAGCGAGAGGCAGTCGAATTCCCCATCAAGACACGTTTTTACAGCGCCGTCCATCAAGATCAATGCATTGGCCCACGTCTCCATTCGGCACTCTGTACGAGTTTGCCAAATCATATTTTCCCAGCTCAAGAGGTTGTTTTCAAACAGCTAGAAAAGTTAGAACGTCACAGTCCTCGGACTTGTCGGCCACGATGTCTGATGGCCGATGCTCGGCAGGGAGCAGGAGGCGACGCAGAACGGGCCGTGTGGTTGGTGATGTCTGTACAGCAGGGCAAGGCAAATGCCTCGATGACGCGCCTGGTGACGCGCCTGGTGACGGGCCACATGTGCCCGCTACACCATTGCAGCTGCAGCCGATGCCTGTATGGAATGTGCTGGGAGTCGAGGCGCAGAGGAAGAAAAATTTGGCTCGCAGCTTTCGGTGTGTGCATGTATGTATGTACATGTAGTCATTTCGACCCGACCGCCATGATTCCTTACTGGAGGGCTGGAGGGAAGGCGATGGAGACTGGACAGCATTGATGCCCAACGGTGGTCCATGGTGGTAACCTTGAATGCACGAAGCGACCAGAGTCGGAGCCCAGAGCCACGACAAGGACACGACGGCGCCCCCATGGCGTAACGACGAGTCTGGGTCCCCGTCATCGTGTCTATTTGGTATCGGGCTTGCCTCGACAACCGTCCCTGGCGATGGGTTGCCGTGATCTTTGCCAGGAGGCGTCAGGAGGCGTCAGGAGGCGTCAGGAGGCGTCAGGAGGCGTCAGTCTTTTTTTTTTTTTTTTTTTTTTTCGGCCGAGGTGGGTAAAGCGAGATGAGATGGCCAGCCTACTTGGTACGTAGGTGTCGTTGTAGGTACCTTTCTACCTGCGGCACCAACCTCAGGTAGCAATTCGAAATCCATACATGACCAACGGATCGCTCCCTCCAACCACACAACCAACACAGACGACCAGAAATCTCATGCTGCCGCGGCTGATGACGGCCCATGTGGCCGACCAGCTCGAATTGAGCGCTTTATGTATACCCTTGATCCTTGGCCTGGTCCGGCCCCATGTTGGACGAGACGCTTGTGCAGCCAAATGATAATAATAATAAATAGCAAGTTGAGATGATGACTCTTTCGTTTGGAAACGCGGCCTCGTCTCCTGACAAGCAAGGACGAGATTTGAGAATCTTGGTACCTGAAAAAGCCTCGTGGGACTTGGGCCGCGTTTGCATGATGGCGGACTGACCAACGGCTTTGGAAGAATACGGCATCCATCATTGGACCGAGACGGAAGCCCTGGCAGCAATCGGGATTTTGGTCTGTTTGGCAGCACCCGAAGTGCCCAAGTCCAGTCGATATTGGTCAAATGGATGCTTGGACGTCTGGTGCTTGCCTGTCTCGCCCTCGCTTCCACCGCCTCTCACGTTCATCAAAGAGTCCGGACAAGCACACATCACACATCCGCCCATTCCATTCATGGGGCACGCAGAGCCAGCCGCAGAAGCACAGACAGAGCAGCGGGCCGCAGATCCATTTGGCAGCGTTTGCACGCTGAGCAGTGCAGCGCAACTGGGCGCAGTCGCTCCCGTCCTGTGCAGTCTTGTTACAGGCCTCGGAAGAGGATAAGAGCGCCAGGCCGGGCCCTCAGACCTCCTCAGACCTTGGACCTCGCGCCTCGCACCTCGCACCTCGCGCCTCGCACCTCGCGCCTCGCACTCGCACTCACACCTCAGACCCAGCTTCACGCCATCTGCACAGAGGACAGAGACCATATCCTTTCCAGGCGTGCATTTCATCGTCAGACCTGCCAATCGCAGCCTCCTGTTCCCTTGTTGGCTGCACTTCTGCCTCCGCCTCCGCCTCTCTCGCGTCCTCCTCTCCGTGGCCGAGCATCTGCCACCTGCCACCCGACCCTTTTCTTCCACCATTTCCCTCTCTCCGCCTGCCTCCAGTCTCCTGCCACCATCTCGCCAACCGACTTGCAGCTGGCACGACTTCTCCTTCTCCAAGCTTTCCACGAGGTGTACAAGCGAAGTGACCTGCACTCGCCTCGAGGACGGACAGTTTGAAGCCCGCCTCATCTGCACATGAACATGATACCCAAAACAGACCGAATCCTTTCTTCTCCGTGCTGGAGGTTCCTCCTCTGGGTGTTGACGCCCTGACTGGCCTTGACTGTTCGTAACGACTGTCTTCGCACCGCGCCACTGAACACCTGAGCATTGCGTCAGAAGACCGAGTCTTCGCGGCTGGACGTTCGGCCCAAAGTCACTTTTTAAGCTTCTTCCTCATCCTGCCCGGCGACAAAAACCTGGGCTGGGTTATGCCTGCTGCTGCACTGGCTGCCAAGCAGTACTTTTTCTCTCAACACCTGCAACTTGCCCGCCCCCGGCTGCCCCCAGCTGCCCTCAGCTGCCCTCAGCCGCCCGCACCTCCCCGCTCGCTGCCAGGCGCCAGCAAGCCGCCGCAGCAGCCGGCATCCACCGTCGTGAGTCGTGGCTGGACGCAGCGGTCTCGTGCCGGCCCTCTCGCATTTCTTTTGCGAGTCGCTTTTACCATCTCGCTTTGACCCCCATCATTCCGCAGCCATATCGTGTCATTTTGACAGGATCGCTGCACATTATATAGCCTGGTGACAGTGCCGGCACAAATACGTTGTTTACCCCCTATTGTACGGTGGCGGTTGACGAACAAGATTCACCACCACACCACAAAGGTCAGACATATTTGTTTGTACCCTGTATACGTTTTTTTTTCTTTTTTTTCCTTTTTCCCCCCTTTTTCCCCCCCTTTTTTTTCTTTTCTTTTTTTCCTTTTCCTTTTTTTTCCCTTTCTTTCTTTTTCTTTCTTCTTTTTGGATTGTTTGTTTGTTGGGATCTGCTGGCCGAGGTAATGGTCCGGCTGAATGATCCCAGGGGTCGACTGCCGTTGACACCTAGCCTTGAGATATCTCGGGAGCAACTTGATATTGAATGCGCAACGGGAGCAAAGGGTCCGACGTCACCGCCAGAAACCCCCACTGCGTCGCCACTCATGGCCAGCAAGTCGTCTCAGGCCGGGCCTTACTACCGCTTTTGTCAGTCACTGGCCCAGGACCCCAATATCAAGCCGGTCGGCAATGGCCATCAGTTTAGTTACCAGAGGAGAGTTGTTGGTCCCGAGAAATTGAGTCCTAGATCGTCTTCGTCATCTACAGACGCTGACGAAGAATCTGGTGACAAGTCTCCATTTCCTGGATTGGTCGGACCTCGCATTGTCGCTGACTCGTCCATGGCAGAATGGCCAGGCGGTCAAGGTGCGGATGTGGAAGACATGGGCAGCCATGTGGGCGCTGGAATGGACGATGAGACTGTGGAACATGGTAACGTGGACGATGAGGATGACGGCGACGGTGACGATTTTGCAGCGGGCCAGGAGGCTCATACTGGGCCTCGCCTTAGATTGGCTTTGTCTGATCCTTTTTCGCAGTCTCCCTCAGCCGCAGGGACGGACGTTGACGATGTACTCTACCGATCTCGACCTCATGTAGCGTCATCAGACAGGAGCAGTTTGGCGTGCGATTTTGTGATTGAAGACATGGATCCCATGGACAGTGGGGGTGAAGAAGGGCTTGAGGTCCTCCACCCCACCGAAATCGAATCCAGCTGCAGCCGATCGAGGTCTCGTTATAGAGAATTCGACAAAGGGATGGTGCGGGATTTTAAAAACCTTAACTGTAGTAACGAGTCTTCTGATAACGAACATGGCGAACCCGAAGCACCCGGTGGTGTGGACGAAGAGGCCCTGTTTTGGCAGCGACAAAAGGAAATCAGACGACACAGAAGAGCGAGCGTAACAGGCAGCTTTGGAAAGCGAACGCATAGCGAAATCAGTGATTCGGAAGGATCCGAGGTGGGAACGCTGGATGTCAACGATGTTGGGTCGAGTGCGCGACGAATGCACAAACGACTACACCGAGGTGGCCTTCTGTTCCAAGATCCGCCGGCTCCGCGGATTGACGAACTCGAAGAGCCAGACTCGGGCGAAGAAGAATACGACGCTGCAGATCCGTTCGCACGAGAACTGCCCTACTGGACAATGGAAATCATTCAGATGGATTCGACTTAGATGATGATGGTGTTGGCGGAAGACGCTGGGAGAGCCCCGGGAAGCTTCAAATATGAGTGGAACATGATGTTTGATGTTGACGATGATGCACGACGTTATGATTAGTTGAGCGACGCAGCTCAAGTCTTTCCTTTTGCTATGCCTTCGAATTTCAACGTGGCATGGTCGCCTCGGAGCTTTCTTTCCAGTTGTCATGATGAGCGATTGGGGTGACGATTCCATGTACATGTACGGGATATGCGGATGTCAAGGTCTCGTGGTGGCCTTTACCCTTTACACCCAGTGCTTGCGGGTTTGATAGTTGATGCTACTTGATGAGATGCGAGTTGCGCTATTGTCATGTCGTCGAATTTGTGGCATTCTCCATGGACCAGTTCGACTGCCTTGCATGGACTGCCCTGCTTGAAAAGATGCGAGCCACAGTCGGCGATGGTGCCAAGAAAAGGATGGATAAGAACCTGGTCTTGGCGCGCCCTTGCTCGGAACAAAGACGGGACGCACATGAAGCACCAAGTAGCGGCTCACAGGCGGCCGTGGTGGTTTGTGGCGTACCGTCGTACAAAGTACATGACACACGGATGCCAGTGAAGAAGTCTGACGTGACGACGTGACGTGACGACGGTACGTCGTGTTACCTGGTGCTTATGGGAATTGTAAGCCGGACAATCAACCGTACCCTTTCCGGGGGGGCATTCGTCTTTCCGAAGATGCTGATTGTTTTGGGGTCCAAGGACCAAGAAGGCCGATCCATGACCATGGTGAGGGGGCCGGGGGTATTTGAATATCTGGCCTGCTACTGACAGGCAACATCTCCCCCCGCACATGGGCACGGCAGTCCGACAAGCCCATCGTTTGCAAACCATGCCAACGCAAGTACATGTTCCGACCGCGACGCAAGCGAGCCATTGCCACGCCGTGACGATGGCGTCTCGCAAGAAGAAATGGGGTCCGAGGGCCAGGACAGGATGCACAACCTGCCGGTTCGTGACCGACGCTCGTCGAACTCGGGTCTGTGTCCAACGTTGGACAAGACGGGGAGCTTCGAGGGGAAAGATCCCGAGTCGTCTCATTCCGCTAACTGGCCAAAAAAAACAGTGTCCGCCATGTCAAATGTGACGAAACGCGGCCTGTATGCAAAAACTGCGCTACGGGGGGCCGTGAATGCAGGGGCTTCAATTACGGCACGACGTCTGTCGTGGGAATCCGACCAGCCTGCTCCATCGTCACCGGCCCCGACGGGACAGCACAAAAGAGTACCAGCAACGGGCCCGAGTTGGCCGTCAAGTTGGCGGAGCGCCAGCCGGCCGATAGGCAGATGTCTCGTCGCGGCGGGGACGTGCTGGTGACTCGCGATATTGTGCCTCAAGGGTGGCATTTCTTCGAGGCGTGCGAATACTGTATAGCAGCTTGCTGTCCTGCTTCTTCTCTCTCACAGGGGACATGATTGGCCGTTGACCGACTGACAGATGCGATTTCTCTTGCCGCAGTTAACGGGGTCATGTTGGCTCGTCGCATCGCCAAGCAGATTGTTCCCAGTGACTTTCACTATCCGGCGGGCAATACGAGGCAGAGGTTCTCGCCTCCGCCAGAACACCAGCATACCGTCATCATGATTGCGCTCGCCCACCGCATATCCTTCATGTCGCATGCTGAGGAGTGTGGAACATCACAGCTAACTCAGCACAGAGCGACTGCGTACTTGCGAGCGTCTTTCTATCGGCACATGGGGGAGGCGATCCGCGCGTTGAATCACGATCTTGTCGACGTCAACATGTCTGGTGTCATCTGGGGCCTTCGCAAGATTGCCAACATTGTGTCTGCCGAGGTATGTTTGTTTGCCTCCCCTGCCCGAGGGAGGCATTGACAGGCTCGCTCGGCCAGTTTTCGGGACACGCGGTGCTGATTTTTCTCCCTGGTTACGGTTACAGCTGTACATGGTGTCTGATAGCTGGCGTCATCACGTCGAAGGATTTCTAGCTCTTGTCAAGCACGGAGGCGGTGCGCAGAAGATCCTGCAGCACTTTCCCCCCATCAGACTCGCGATTTACTACATGACAGTGTAGGAGTGTGACTCGGCATAACCCCTGAAAAAAAAAAAAAAAAAAAAAGAATGTAGAACAATCAGAATGTGAAATGGGAGATCACCAAAGCTGATCTGGTGCAACCATGCAGCATCGCCAACGTCGCCAATACAACGAGTCCCGCGCATAATCTTGGGTTAGGATGCATATACCCCAGCAGAGAAGAGACGCGCAAACTCTACTCAACCACGCTCTATCCGTCCTTTCCGTGCCCTACGAGTCTGTTCATAGACATGATGCGCATCACGGAATTGCGAAATCAGCGACATAGCTCCCCGCCGGAGTTGCAACGCAGAATCGTCCAAGTTTTCCAAAGCATCGACCAACTCTCACCAGATGGGTGGACTGAGACGTACGAACTACCCAAGACGAAGGAAATGGCCATCATTGCACGGACCTACAAAGCCTCGGTTGCTCTCTATGGGGTTCTCGCTCTCGGAAAGTGGCAGGAATCCTGGGCAGATGCAGCCTCTTTTTACCCAAGCCTGACAGGCGGCGGTCAAATGAGCTACCGGTCTCTGCGAAGAGCACTCAGCAGGCATCTCTGTGCCGTCCTCAAAGGAGCTGTGCGTGCTTTGAGCAACCAAGAATCGCTCAGTTGGCCGCTGACGGTCCTTGGCGTCGGGGTCGCAGATGGCACAGCAGCCGATAAAGAGTTTGTCAAGACGTCTTTGTTCCAAGTTGGAATGGACCCCAATGCGGATGCCGGACCCATGGACGCGAGGGGGAGGCTTTTGGAGTTTTGGCAATCTGGGCGCGGGCAGTGGGATGAGTGCTTCAGCCAGCCGACTCTGGTGCTGGCGTAAGCCACCGACGGTTTCTCGTGACGGCGCAAGCCACCGTCTTTCGCGACGCTGCTATGCTGCCTGATGGCAGGCACGCGGGATCGACGGGCCGCGCGTTCATGGCGCATGGGAAGCAAATCATTGATGCCTCTGGGCACCATTATCTTGTGAGCGCATTGTACGGAATCGGCCAGGTGCAGGAGGTGGTATTTCGGTCTTGCGTGATTAAATTCCTTGGTTCCCGGCCGTCTCTGAATCTTGCGCCCGGGAGGGTCAGGTTGTGTGTAACTTGTTGGAAGGGCAGCAGCATGGAAGAAGCCGGCGGCGATTGTTTGATTTGACCGGCGAAGAGTCGAGATGGAGAAGAAGCGTGGCTGGCGAATCAGAAACCCGGCCGCGACATGGCGGGGCAGCCAGCCCACGGGGCCATGGCCGATTGAAACCATGAATTTGATACATGCTGGGTCCCGAGGATGCCCCTTCCCTTTCCATCCTCCTCTTTGCTCTGCTCTACACACAATACGACCAGTCTGCTCTGCGCGTCCATTCTCATACCATCTCCCACTTTCTTTCCTTCTTCTTGTTCCTGTTTTTTTTTTCTGCACCAGACGGCATCGCAAAGGAGACCAAGAGCGAATCAGATAGAAGCCACCAGCATGAACAGCGACATTGTCAAGAGCCGTTTTCTCTCACACCCGCACGACCTCGGTGTCGTTGCCGTCGGCTTCTCCAAAGGCCAGGTAAATGCGCATGTGCTCAACCGACGCAATCCACCTCGACCTTCCCAACCCGGCCTGCTGACAAACACGCGCTCTCCCCTCCCCAACAGCCCAAGGCGGGTGTCGACGCCGGGCCCGAGGCCCTCATCGCATGCGGCCTCCTCGCCGAGATCCAGAACGAGCTCGGCTACAAGCTCCACGGGGATGCAAGAGTGCAGAAGTACGACGAGCTCATGCCGGCGTCCGACCCGGACCACCGCGGGATGAAGAACCCGGGCGTGGTGTCGGCCGTGACGCGCCAGATCTCGCAGCAGGTGTACGAGCACGCGCGCGAGGGCCGCCTGGTGCTCACGCTGGGCGGCGACCACAGCGTCGCGATCGGGACGGTGACGGGGAGCGCCAAGGCGGTGCGCGAGCGGCTGGACCGCGAGATTGCGCTCATCTGGGTGGATGCGCATGCCGACATCAACACGCCCGAGGGGAGCGAGAGCGGCAACATTCACGGCATGCCCGTCGCGTTTGCGTCGGGGTTGGCGACGAGCGAGCGCGAGGAGTACTTTGGGTGGATCAAGGAGGACATGCTGCTCAGTGTCAGGAAGCTGGTTTATATCGGGCTTCGGGATGTGGATGTCTCGGAGAAGAGGATCTTGAGGGAGAATGGGATCAAGGCGTTTAGCATGTTTGATGTGGATCGGTGAGGATTGCCCGCACTCTTTCCTTGCAATTCCTTGCAATTCCTTGCAATTCCTTGCAAGAGAGAGGGAGAGAGAGGGAGGGAGAGGGAGAGAGGGAGAGGGAGAGGGAGAGAAGAGAGAGAGAGAGGAGAGAAGAGAGAGAGAGGAGGAGAGAGAGAGAGAGAGAGAGAGAG
>AFQZ01001202.1:0-15205 GCA_000222935.2 Aciculosporium take MAFF-241224
GGTCTATTTGGATCCAGCTTATTCTTGGTGGCTCCGTGCAGCTTGTCCACTTCTTCACCGTTCCCGAGACGCGAACGACCATCATGATGAACCGCATTGCCAAGAAGCGCAGAAAGGAGACGGGCCAGAACATCTGGGGCCCTGATGAGCTCGTTCCCTTTGCCCATCGTTTTTCGACGCGCGAAATCATCACCACCTGGCTTCGACCCTTTCGAATGTTTCTCACGGAGCCCATTGTCCTCGTCTTGTCCCTGCTGTCAGGTTTCTCCGATGCACTCATCTTCATCTTCATCCAGTCGTTTGGGCTTGTGTACAATGGAAAATGGGGCTTCACGCCCGTGCAGGTCGGCTTGGCTTTTATCCCCATTGGTGTTGGCTACGTCATTGCCTGGTTGCTCTTCATCCCCGCCATTCGCCGCAACATCAAGGAGCGAGCAGCCAAACCAGACGATGAACGAGCGCAGTACGAGTCTCGTCTCTGGTTCCTGCTCTACACAGCGCCTTGCTTGCCAATTGGCCTGATTGGTTTTGCCTGGACGGCCCAGGGCCCGCCGCTCCACTGGATCGGGTCCATGATTTTCGTCGCCATTGTCGGCATCGCCAACTATGCCATTTACATGGCCACAATCGACTACATGATTTGCGCCTACGGTCCTTACTCTGCGTCGGCTACTGGTGGCAACGGCTGGGCGAGAGACTTCTTGGCCGGTATACTGACGCTCCCCGCCGTGCCATTTTTCGAAAATGTAGGCAGTTCGAGCGGGAATAGTGTCGAGTACGCGAGCACCATTCTCTTTTGCATCTCATTCGTGCTCGTCATTGCCGTATACGTCATCTACTGGAAGGGACCCCAGCTGCGAAAGAAGTCGCCCTTTGCGCAAAGACTGGCCTATGAGCGGCAGGAACAAGTACACGAAGGTCGCCGTGTCAGCATCCCGTGCGATGCAGGCGAACGCCGCGGTAAGCAATCATTTTGATTTCTCTCTCCGTGTCCTTGCTGTCCTTGCTTGCAAGACAGCTCCCCCCTAGCCGGCAAGGAGATGGCCAAGACGATCTTTGATGCTAAACATTGCCCGTACAGTCTCCGCTGCTGCGTCTACGTCGGTCCGTCCTGACAATGCGCGACGATTCAGTCAGCAGAACCGCTTCTTTGGCGAAAGCCGTGTTACGCCAAGGGCGACTCCTCGGGGAACTCCCTCGGCCAGTCGCCGACCGAGCTATTCCCACCCGCCGGCAAAGAAGGAAGGAAAGCCAGGACTGAGTCTGGAGGTTTGAGCTGGTGTTGGGCTCTTTTTTTCTTTTCCTTTCCTTTCCTTTCTTTTCTTCTTGTTTCATATTATCCAGACCAGTTGGAAGTTTGGAATGAGAATGCATCACAAAGGCATAATGATACCATGCTTGATTTTTCTGTTTCTTTCCTTTTTTTTTTTTTTTTTTTTTTTGCTTTTTTTTCGTTTTCCCGTAAGTAGGTTGCTTAATTTTCTTCTTCTTTTTTTTCTTCCTTTTTTTTGGGGGTTTTTTTTTCGTTTTTCCGTAAGTAGGTTGCTTAATTTTTTTTCTTGCCTTAATTTGTTCCACGGATGCACATTCGCAAAGTGAGCCGTGATTCGTAAGTGGCCTCTGGCTTTGGCCTGAAGACGTATCCAACAAGATGCTTCGAGATGGACGCCGCATGTCGTGGCTCCGTGGCGGCTCTGCTTGTATCGAAATGGCTGCGGCGTTATGCATGAATGACGAGACATGGGGGCGCCAAAAAGCTGCCGCCCGCATGCGCCGTTTTCCTGATGCGGCATCTGTGTTTTACAAGAGCATGTGCGTGCGGTGACGTTGCGCGCTGGGGATTGTTTGCTTCCTGGGGCTGTTTTGGTGTGGTGTGGTGTGGTGTGGTGTGGTGTGGTGTCGGGTGTCATGTCTTGCCATGCCATGGGGTGGCATATGTTATCCCGGACCCGATCGCCGGGACTGTATCGTCTCAAGAGTGAAGGCATTTCTGCCCAGGAAAAGCAGCGGCAGGCAGCCTCGTCAACACGGCCAGCAGGGGGGGGCCTCGTCGCCGCGATATTTCGGCCCATTGGGAAAAAGGAGCCCTTGCCTGGTTCGCTGGATGGTGCGCAGGTTGGCAACATGAACTGTTTTGTTGGAAAAGTGGGAAACAGAATAAAAAGTTCACAGAGACCAAGATGAGGGAGATGGGGAATAATCCGGGTTTGGTCGCGTACATGGATGTTCTGCAGCCGATGGTTGCACATTTCCGCAAGGGGAAGAAGGGTGGAGACCTTGCTGTGGGGGGGTCCGGGACTGCCAGATCGGATCGCGGTTGGGTGACGTCAGGGCGTAACGGACCGGGCCACCTCGACGCGTCGTGCCAGGCCCCGCGTCGCGGCGCTCAACAGTCACACGTACGTGTAGGTTGACACGAAAGAAACACGGGACGAGAAGGAAACATGGGATACGAAGGAAACATGGGATACGAAGGAAACATCGGATAAGAAGGAAACACGGGACAAGAAAGAAACACGGGACAAGAAGGAAACACGGGACAAGAAAGAAACACGGGACAAGAAAGAAACACGGGACAAGAAGGAAACATCGGATAAGAAAGAAACACAGGACAACACGCCCACCCCTTGTTCGCTCGTCCTCTCGTCCGCCGCGTCAATCTGCCGACCGACCGACCGACCGACCGACGCTCAAAACTTGTTTGAAAAGCCATTGACACGATGCACGTCCCCCGGGTTGTTCCCGTTGGGGTGCGCCTCCCCGCGAGGCACTTCGCATCGGGGACGGCTCCGACTCCGGCGTTGAACCCCCGGTGGCTGACCGAGCTGCAGGCGCGCATCGGGGCTCTGCGTGCGCGTTTTGGCGACGGCGACGGCGGGGATGCCGCCGCGAGGCTTGATGGCCTGTCGGAGGAAGTTGACCGTCGGTGGCTGGAGATGTCGGCTGGGAGGGAGGGGTTCCTCTCGGAGAGGAGGTGGAGGGGGTTGGATAGCGTGGGGGTTGCCTGGGGGGACATGGTTCGTCTTTCTCGACACCGCAGCCGTCTTTTCTTCCTTTCTTCTTGGTCCGTCTCTGTGTGTATACATATCGACATGGGTGTGTGCGCGTGCGCGTGCGGTTCATGCTAATCTCGTGGCGATGCGTGTCTTGTGTCTGGGTGAAGTAGGATAGCATGGTGAGTTTTCTCTCTCGCTCTCCTTCCTCCCCCCCCCCGGCTGCATATGCATACATGGATCAGGTCCAGCTCTCTCCGCCTGCCACCACCACGTACAGGTCCTGTATCTAACACGGACGCGCGCTGTCAACAGGGTAAGCAGCCGGATTCGTTTTTCTCTTCTCCTCCTATTTCTCGCCTCTTCTCCTGGTTCCTTTTTTTCCTGCTCCTGTACCCTTATTGATTTACATACATGTTGAAAAGGCCACGTCAACAACACCGTCTACAACCGCTACGCCGAATCCGCCCGCGTCAACTGGGCCAGGTCCTTTGCCGCGCATGCACCGCCCGACCAACGCCAGAAATGGCTGGATCTGAGCACTCGGCGGGGCGTCGGGCTCATTCTCAGGAGCATCAAGACGGAGTACAAGATGGTGCGTTTCCTTTTGTTTTCCTTTTCAAGTCATTCCTCTTGTACCGAAAGATGGAAAAACGAGTAAGAAGAAGAAGAAGAAGAAGAAGAAGAAATACAAAGGAAAGTAAAAAAGAAAACAAAGAGAGAGCTTGATTTCTGTTTTTGAAAACATCAAATCATGCTCGTCCTAATTTCCGCCCCATTTTTGCACAGCCCGTCATGTACCCCGACAGAGTCACCGTCATACACCGCCTCGCGCAGCGCCCAACCAGCACCTCCACGGCCGTCTCCCTCGACGCCGTCATCTACTCCGAGACGCACAGGCGCGTGGCGGCCCGCTGCGCCGAGGACGTTGTCATTTACCACTACCCCGCCGCCAAGGTGTCCGTCATGGAGCCCTTCATGGTGAGTGCCATGCAGGCCGTGTACGACTCGCAGGAGGAAAAGAGGCGCGAGGTCGAGCGCGAGATTGGGGAGTGGGACGGCGTGGTCAGGGAGTTGGAGGGCAAAACATGAAAAGCCGGGAATTTTCCATACTGAAGCGATGGATCTAGTTGGATCTTGTTTGAATGGTCTCGGATTCGTATGTATTGTGCGTATGTATCGGGAGAGCCGTATGCACTCGCATCTAGGGAAGCGATTGTAGAGTATGTACAGGAAGAAGGTGGAACTGTACAAAAAAGGAGAAGAAGAAGAAGAAGAAGAAGAAAAGATGTAGAAATATATATATATAGATATATAGATATAAAGAAAAGAAAAGTAATAAAAAACGAAAAGAAAAAGAAAAAGAAAAAGAAACGAAAAAAAGTAAATACAAACAACACACACACACACACACACACACACACATATATATATATATATATTCCGAATGCGATCAAAATATAGACAAGAAGGAAAAACCGTCATTCAGGTCGTGACCGGCCGCCTACCGGTCTTCGCGTCGCCTCAAGAGCTGTAATGTGAGACATAAGCCACCTCCATCATGGAGCCAAAGCCGTCTCGGGTCGCGTCGTTGGGCGCGCCAGGCTAAAGGTAAAGGTCAAACGTCAGCAACGCACGTCGTACATGATACATTTGACGGAGCGGCAGGAGTGGGTAGCGGAGATGCAGACACGGACCTAGGAAAAAAAAAGAATAAAAAAAGAATAAGAATACATAAGAATTAAAAAAAAATTAAAAAAAAATAAAAAAAAACCCCCCCAAGAAAAACCCAAGAAAAACATACCCAAGTCCCCCCAACGGCGACATTCAAAATAAAATACATGGGACTATGACAAAGCGCAACCCACGTGTCATAATCGCCGATGCGCGCCCCCGTAATGCGCTGAAACTGCCGCCCGTCGACAAACCACGTAATCGACTGCTGGGCCCAGTCCCCGTTTCGGCGATCAAACTCCAGCCGCCAGACGTGGAAGCCGTCGCCCGAGAAGCCGACCGCGGCGCCGATCCCGCTCGGCTCATTGCATACCCCCCCGGGGTGCTGCTGGCAGTGGGCGGTGCCGTGCCCGGTCATGACCCCGTTGACCTGCTCCATGACGTCGAGCTCGCCGCACGCGGGCCAGGCCGTGCCGTGGCGGATCGAGTCCCCGAGGAGCCACCAGGCGGGCCAGACGCCCTGCTTGTTGGGCTGCGCGTGGGGCCCGAACCGCAGGGCGGCCGGGGTCGGGCGTGAAGACGTAGCGGCTCTCGAGCCGGCCCGAGGTCCAGCCGCGGCGGGCGGAGGGGTCCCGCCGGGGGACGATCTGGAGGGTGTGCCCGCCGCTGAGCTGGATGTTGCGGTTTGTGGCCGTGTAGGTCTGCCACTCGTCGTTGAGGTCGAGGTAGCCGGTGATGGGGTTCCAGCTGGAGGCCTGGGGGGGGCTCCCCTGGGGGCCGGAGAAGGGGTCGTGCCAGCGGAGGTGGAGGCCGTTGTAGGGGGGGGGGGGGAGGCGGTTAGGGAGAGGAGGAGGAGGGAGGGGGAGGGGGAGGGGGCTGACCATTTTCACCGGTTTTTTGTTTGTGGGCTTGCCGAGGGGAGGGGAAGGGGGAGTTTGAAAAATGGGGGAAAAATTTTTTAAAAAAAAAATAGGAAAAAAAAAAGGGGGGGGGGGGGAGGTGGAAAAGAGGGCGGCTCAGGAACAAGACACGCGGGAAAAGGGGGGTGGACGGAAAGGAGCAAGGGGAAGATTGACGTATGCAAAACAACAAGATTGGGAATCAGTGCAATATGTACATGAGATGAAGAGGATATGTCGGAAAGGGAATCTTGTCTTGGGAACGCCCGCGGAGCCAGTCCGCAAAGGAGGGTGAAGGTAAAAGGGCTGCCTGCTGGCCGGAAGAAAGGAAGAAGAAGAAGAAAAAAAAGGGGACCATGGAAAATTACACAGTCAACGTGCTCGGGTTGTTCAATGAGTGGTGGGACACGCCCGATTATTATACTCGCCGCGGAGCAACGACGGTGAAGAAGGTGGGCAGAGAGAACCCTATCTCGCCAACCCCCATCATGCAAAACAAGATGGGCAACGTGGATAGGCACAAGTAGAGGCCGTTTCTTGCCACAAAAGTCACCCACTCACGAGCAGATTAGAAGAGCCAAGGAGCTGGGATCCAGGGGCCAGCACAGCGCCGAGGCAAAGAGAAAGGCAACGGGGTGAGGTCCGCAACGGACAGCCCTATCCCGAGTGACGACGAAGCCATCCTAATGTGCCAGCAGGGCACGCACGCTGGCTCATCTTGCCTTGTGGGGCAAAGAATTGAAGATTAAAACTGCGAGGTGGGCACTAGAGCGCCGGAGGGCGCGGGCGGGAGGAGGAGAAAGGAAGGAGGGTCAGCCATCCCTCAGAGAGGACGGCGGTGCCCTCGGGGGGGGGGGAAGGGTGATTGGTTCGCGGGCGTTGAGAGTAGCGCATGATGGTTCGAGTGAGCGAGCGAGCGAGCGAGTGGTTGATGTTGATTTGAGCCGGAGATTGGGCCTGTCTGACAGAGGAGGTGGTTATGGAGGGTTTGCCATGTCTGTTTTGGCTCTTCCATGTCTTGTCTTGCCATGTATCCCCTCTTTGCCCCTTTCCTACCCGCCCAGCATGCAGATGAAGATGCAGATGCGGTGTAGGTAGATCCCAGGTGCTCAGAAGGGAGTCGTCTGCCCAGGACAAGGCCAGAGAGCGAGCAAAGAGCCTCTTTACGCTCTCGGCCGTGACGACATGGAGGAAGGCGTTCTCTTGACGAGACATGCCGCCCATGCGCGGGAACTGGGCGCCTCCTGGCGAAAGGGCCGAATCGAGACGCACGAGACACGTGTAAAGGGGGGGGGACGTGGTGGGATGTGACGTTGCCTCTTGGTGTATCCATATCCTCGGGCTTTCCGCATCATGTGGCATCTGGGGTAAGGGAGTCTGGGGACTGAAAAGGTCCGGCAGAAGCAAGATGGAGACGGGAACGGAAAGAAAGTCCCCAGCTGGCAGCTGGCGGGTGGGGAGCCGCGCCGCCGACCGACTGACCGACCGAGGGATCGGACGTTGGGAGACGGAAACGGCCTAGCGCGTCGTCGTCGGTCGGCCTAGCGCATCGTGACGTGGGTGGGACTCGATCCGATCGCGTCTCCACCCGACAACACGTGCGCGGAATCCAGAATCCAGATGATGCAGAAAATACTCTGAAACGCACGCACTTGTTTTGCTTCTTATTCCACGTCCATGTCGTGGTGCATCATGAGACGCGGAGATTTTTTTTTTTTTTTTTCAATAACATTCTTAGGTTTTTTTTTTCTTTTTTTTTTTTTAAAAAAAAGGACACAGTCCTCGTTCCTGAGCCCTTCCGTTCCCGATCGTTTCCGTTCCTGCTCCATCACAACGGGTAACCCCGGTACGCCACCATTTCACATCTCCTCCACTAGACATGCAAAAAAAGCCTTTGTTCTCGGTCCAATTTGCACCGACAAACGACAGGTGAGGAAGGGAAAAGACAAAAAGCATGGGCTCACGAGTGAGATGCCTGCTGACCAGCCAGCCTGTAGGCCCCATGCCACGAGTAACAAGGCACAAGACTTGGCTAGGCCAGCACGTGGAAAAAAAGCAGGTGAGGGACAAATAAGTAAATATGAGCCATCACATCACATCGACAGATGTCATGCGCCTTGTTGGCAGATAGATGAGCATCTGGTGCTTCGGCCGACCGGATTCAACAAAACAAGTGGCAGCCTGGCATCTTGTCAAACGTCGCATCGTGGAAATGCGCAATGGGCGCGTGGATCCAGTGCAGCATGGATGCGATGTGAAATGACGGTAATAATGTCACGGCGAGGGTTTGGCGCCGAGGTCGACGTGATGGGGGCTCTTACCGGATAAATGCTAAACTGTTTTTTAGGGTTGTTTTAGGGTTGTTTTAGGGTTGTTTTTAGGGTTATTTTTAGGGTTGTTTTTTATGGTTGTTGTTGTTTTTAATTTTTTAATTTTTTTACGTTTTCGATTGACATGTTGTGCAACCCACATGATGGACGTGACCCGCAAGGGGTGAGACGCAATTCGTGCTCTTCTTTCGGTGCCGGAACCGTCTGCCATGGTATACTATTCTGAAACAAAGTAAAAGTACATGGGTTGAGAAACGAAAAGGGGAGAACAACAACAGAAAAAAGAAACCGTCGCTTCTATATGCACGACAAACTGGCCTTGTCCCTGTTCACCATCGGCCTAGGCGTGTCCAGACACAGACGATCGAACCAAGTACGTGAACAAAGGTCCGTGATGAGGCAGATGGAGCAGCTGCTCAAAGAAGAAGCAAAATCGATTCAAGAATAATCAGCACAAACCTGTGGCCTCTCGAGCGTCGACGGCTACCCCTGCCTGACCCTGACCCGTCGGCCCGCCAACGAGTCAGTCACATGTGCGGAAAAGAGCCGAATTTACTTTTTTTTTGAAAAAGCGCGGATAGAACTCCTTCCGTTTTAGGCTTAGTCTGGCGCTGCACTATGTACATACCCGCGTAGAGCTTTGATAGGTATGGGGGCGGTGCCGGCACGTGATATGCAGCTTGAAAGGGGTGGACACAATCGCCAATGGTTCGCTCTCATCTTTGTTTTGTTTACGTCCATCAGTCCTTTCTTCACACATCCACCACCGGCGATGACACGTATTCCTCGCCTCGCAATTTCGTGTCAAAACGGACTTGTCCAGTAGTGAGCGGACGAGGGAAATGGAGCAGCTGCTCCGAGAACAAGCAAGATTGATTCTAGAACAACGCCAACAGCTTGCAGAAAACGAAGAACAGCTTACAAAAAACGAAGAACAGCTTGCAGAAAACGAACAACAGCGTGCAGAAGACGAACAACAGCGTGCAGAAGACGAACAACAGCGTGCAGAAGACGAACAACAGCGTGCAGAAGACGAAAAACAACTTCGGATACAATCTCAGATACAATCATCCCAGAACGTCACCGACTTTCTCAACCGCTGTCATGTGCTGTACCGGTCGGCAAAGGCTGTGCAGAAGCCTTAGGGTACGACAGGATTCGTCGCCAACCCTGTGCACCGGCCATTCCCTCACCGCATCAAGCCGTGGGTTGACTTGCCGCGGCTTCAAAAGGACGAATGGATGCGCTTAGATGGACATGAAGCCTTTTGGGACGATAAATGGTGTTCGAGCAAGCTATTCTTTGACGAATTGAGCCTGACCACTGACCCCATCGCATCCGAAGACGACGTCGGGATCGTCGAGCGAGTGACTGGAGAATATGGTGCAGCGCATGTTCACAGAAATCGACAAGCACGACCAGCTGTCCGGCAGCTTGGGTCTTGACGGCGAGATTACTTTGTAAAACCAGGCTTGTTTTCGAAATGATGAAGAGGAATATCCATCAGACCCCAAGGGAAGGCGTACGATACGTGGCAATGATACTGGTCGCCGGCGCAATGCACGAGCGGATCCGTTCTGTGTCCTGCGTGGCCCGATTGGTGGCGGCGCCCGGCCAGTGGCTGTCATGGAATACAAGGCGCCTCACAAACTCACAGTCGACGAGATTTGCACTGGCCTTGAAGGCGAGATCTGGGTAGAGGGGGAGATGATGGACCAAGACGAAGCGAGCTCCAGCTTCCGATGCAAGAACCTTCTCGCAGCCGTCATGACACAGATCTTCTCCTACATGGTTGACAAGGAGGTGCGGTATGGCTACCAGGGCAAGGGGCCTGAAATGATAGAGTAGTAGGTGTATATGATTTTCTATTCTTTGCAGAATACTCTATGTAGACATGTAGACATGTAGACATGGACATATACACATGTAGAAATATAGAAATATATACTTATTACTCTATATGAATACATACGAGCATATTTCAACTACTTCCAAGCGTAGTGTACCCTGGGCGTATACTCAGACTTGTTCCCGTGTTGGAAAAAAAGCCGTCTGCTGCTCACCAGCCCGTGCATCGTCAGGTCCCCCCGCCCATGGTCCACGGCAAGCCCAAGGCGCAGCCAATAAGCACGTAGCCACCAAGAAGGTCAGCCAGCAAAAAACGGCAACGGAGCACGCTAACTCGATATAGACTAGGTAGGTGACCGGATGCACAAACGTGCCCTTCGTACGTGGACCGTCGTACGGACCAATCAATGCATCTGTGGCTGCTGCTGTGCGGACATCAACAAGAGGGGCGGGGCGGGGCGGGAGGTTTGTTGGAAGCGCGTCCATGTCCCATCCAAACCCAACCCCAACCCGCAGCCGGCTCTCGCCCTGATGGCTCCGGATTCACATTCACATGCACTTCTGACGGGCCGTTCCCATCCCATCTTTTGGCCGGCGGTGTGCTGCTCGGCAAGGAGGGCAGGCAGATGATGTGATGGTTTTCCATCGACGACGACGCGAAACAACTGGATTGCTTTGTTTTTTTTTTTTTTTTTTTTTTTTGGATCCGGGGCGGAGAGCGCGAAGACGAGGACGAGACGAGACGAGACGAGACGAGACGAGACGACTGGACTGGATTGGATTGGATTGGTTGCCTCTTTATATTTCGAGGGGAGGAGCGCCAAGACGGAGCGGAACGACTGGATTGCTTGCCTCTTTGCATTTTGATAGAGGGGAGCGCCAAGACGAGCACGAAACGACTGGATTGCTTGCCTCTTTGTATTTCGAGGGGGGGAGCGCCAAGATAAGCACAAAACGACTGGATTGCTTGCCTCTCGAGGGGCGATAGCGCCAAGACGAAACGAAACGAACGCGTATACTTCTTTTCATTGGGTGCCGACGCTTGGAACCTTTTTGGGTTCCTAAAAGATGCCCACGCAGCGTGTTGGGCCGCGCGCCGAGGAGCAGCTTGGCGAGGTTGCCCATGCGCTGCTCAAGGCGCGGAAGGTGGTTGTTGTGACGGGTGCTGGGATAAGCACCAATTCTGGGATACCGGTACGGCTCTAGATTTGCTCTTGATGTTTGACCTCGACTCTCTCTCTCCCCCTACACACACACACACACATACTCACACACTCACACACACTCTCTCACACACACACACTCACACACGCACATACACACACACACACACACACACACACTCACTCACTCACACACTCACACACTCACACACACACACACACACGAGGGCATTGAACTATCTGAGCACCCAAACTGACGGCCATAGGATTTTCGATCCGAAAATGGCCTGTACTCGCTCATCCAGGCCCAATTCGATGCCGTCTCGCGACAAGCTCGTCCGAATGAACAGTCGGATCACGACCAAGGACTGGACACGCCAGAGGCCGCGCCGGTTTCGCGCCCCACCAAGCGGAGGAAACTATCCGTGGACGGCCTCAAAGAAGACGATGATGGCTTGGTCGCTGTCAAGAACGAAACAGGCGAGGTCCGAGGCGTTGCCGAGGTCGAGCCCATCTTGCCGTTGCTGCTAGGCCTTTCTCACGAGGCACCGACAGACACTACGACCACGAGTACGGCTACGGCGTCGCCCGCAACCGCAGCACGACGCGTCGTCGAGAAGCGCCTTGGCACGCCGCAAGCAAAAGTGCTACCCATGGCGGAAGCAGAGCGCGCAACGTCTCCGCTGTCATCGCCGCCGCCCGGAGAGCCCAGCACGCCCGCGGAATTCCACCTCGGCACCCCAACGCCAAAGAATGCCACTACTGGCGCGTCCGCGGCGTCCTCTCTTCCGCCGAGCTCATCACCCTTGTCATCACCTCCGCCTGCCCTCTTTGACCCGTTCCTACCCGGCTCCCCATCAGACGGCCGCTCGAGCCGAAGCAGCAGCATTTCATCATCCGATGCCGACGGGGACGACGAAGAGCCATCGGCGAGCCAGTGCTCGTCGTCTGGCGGCAAAAGTACGCTGCCGAACATGAAGGGGAAAGATCTCTTTGACGCCAACATCTGGTCGGATCCGGTCCGGACGTCCGTCTTTTACACGTTTGCCACATCGCTGCGGCAAAAGATCAAAACGGCGGAGCCCACAACATCACATCGGTTCATTGGTCACTTGCGAGACCGGGGCAAGCTGGTGCGGTGCTACACGCAAAACATTGACCAGATTGAGGAAAAGGTTGGGCTATCGACCAGACTGCAGGATGGTCCCGGTCGGCGGGGTAGATTCTCACGACGATCGACGGCCAACACGAGCCAGCTGAGCCAGATGGTGGACGAACCTTGTTTGGGGCCAAGCGAAGAGCAATCCTCCGTGTCGGACATGGCCGAACAGCAGCCAGACAGCTCGACTGATGCGAGCCAACAGTCGCAGTCGCAGGACGCCGCGACAACAGATGCCGTCGATGGGTCAAGGCTACTGGGAAGGGGTCCAGAGCAACAGCTACCGCAATCCGGAGGGGTCGAGTGCGTGTTCCTGCACGGATCGCTCGACCACCTGCGATGTTTTCTCTGCAGCCGAGCCTGCTCCTGGGATGAGCATCTTGAGATGGAAACCCTGTCGGGACAGCAGCCCGAGTGCCCGCACTGCGTGGGCGCCACGGCCGCCCGCTTGGAGCGTGGAAAACGCGCGCTCGGCGTCGGAAAGCTGCGTCCCGACATCGTCCTCTACGGCGAGGAGCACCCGAGCTCGCACCTCATCAGCCCCATCGTGACGCACGACCTCGGCCTGTACCCCGACATGCTGCTCATCCTGGGCACGAGCCTCCGGGTGCACGGCCTCAAGGTCATGGTCCGGGAATTCGCCAAGGCGGTTCACAGCAAGGGCGGGAAGGTGGTGTTTGTGAATTTTACGAAGCCGCCCGAGAGCACCTGGGGGGATATTATCGACTACTGGGTACAGTGGGACTGCGACGCGTGGGTGGATGATTTGCAGGTCAGGATACCGATGCTTTGGCAGGAGACAGAGGTGGTGGGTAGGCCGAAGAAGAAGAAGAAGAAGCAGCAGCAGCAGCAGCAGCAGCGAGAATCCCACGGGACGTCGGGAGAGAGTGATGGGGAAGAGAAGAGGATGAGGGAGCGGGAGAGGGAGGAACAGAAGAAGACGAAGGAGAGGGAGAGGGAGGACCAAAAGAAGAAGAGGAAGGAGAGGGAGAGGGAGGACCAAAAGAAGAAGATAAAGGAGGGGAGAGGGAGGACCAAAAGAAGAAGATAAAGGAGAGGGAGAAGGAGGACCAAAAGAAGAAGACAAAGGAGAGGGAGAGGGAGGACCAAAAGAAGAAGGAGGAGAAGGAGAGGGAGGGACAAGAGAAGATGAAAAAGGATAAGACCAAGGGGGGCAAGACGACGGAGAGGAACCCAAAGGCTCCGGCGGCGAAACCCATGGCCGTGCGCGATACACGCGTCACGGGAGCGTACTGGACGGGCAGGATTGTGGACGAGCTGCATCGCATAACGGGGCATCCTGCGGCCTCGGCGTCTCCGGCTGTGCCCCTGGGACAGAATGGTTCTGAAACGGGGCGCGCGCGGAAGCCAAAGCAGTTGCGCGGCAAGTCGGCCCTGGGGTCGCCTGGAGAGGCACGAGGACGGCAAGCATCGATGTTGAATCCGCACCACGGCCGGTGTCGCCAGGAGGCGGAAGACGGGGGGCTCTTTTCCGACACGGTCACGGCGGCCACTTCGTCTGGTGGCGACGATCCGATGCTCGGCTCCGGCCCGGGGGAGGAACATGGCCGTGCTGGGAAGAGAAGGACGGCCGATGGCGAGGCGGACGGGGAACGCTGCGCAAGCAGAGCGAGCCGAGCAAACAGGGCAAGCAAAGCCGGTGCCAAAGCACAAGCCGCCAAGGACGAGCTGAAACTGCCGCCGATCCAGCACCCATTGCCGACAACGACAACGACAACGACAACGCCCACGACGCATCCGCCTCTCATGTACGGGAAGCCGCGCGCAATGGAGCCCCGGAGTCCGCCCCCGGGCCCGCTGAGCTCCTTGTCGCCGAATGTGCGCGGGGGCGGGGGCGGCGCGCCGCCAGGCAGGCCGGATGCGTTTCATCATTGTGATGCGCTTGTGCGGTTGCTTCGCGAGGTGCCTTCTTGGGGGCGGGCGAGGCACAGTCGCGAGAATGGGTGGGCTTTTGGGCGCAAGACGGGGCGGGAGGCGAGCCCGACGCCGTCGGGTTCGGGGCCGGGGTTGGCATTGGGTGGCCGGAGAAGCAGCATGGGATTTGGGACGGGGCCTGGATCGGCCTGTGAGGGGGTGAGGGGGAAGGGGGAGTTGGAGGGGCAGCTGATGAGTTGGGGTTCCAGCTGGAGCTGTAGGGATAAGTGAGGGGCTGGGTTTTCGGTCATGTCGATGTCGACGGGACCCCGATGGGGCGAGGGAGGAGGGCAGTGGATTGATGTCTGGGGGATGTGAGATGGATGACATGACATGACGTGGCATGACATCGGGCGCTGCGTGGCCTGAAGTGATTTTTTCTTCCTTTCCTCCTTTTTTTTTACCTTGTCCTGTGTTCTGGAGTTGTCCAACGATGATGAGGCCTTTGCATTCTGGCGTTGCGAATGAGGCACCGGCGTCTGGTCCACGGGAGGTTCGTTGAGTGATGGTGGAAAGGAACGTGGCGGGTGGGTGCATGGAGGGATGGGTATGATGGGACAAGATGAGGTAGGAGGGGCTGAGATGGGATGAGATGTGGGTGTACAGTGTACGGGCGGGACCGAGAGTGCATTTATCGGCAGATGACGACGAGGTGAGCATGCTGCACTGTGGAACGACCCGACAGCGGCAGCTTCGTCAACGGGCTACCACGCGGCAGCAGCTTTATGAACATGGCTGCCAAGTGATTGGTGTTTCTGGCAGCGGCCCCGGCACGGGCCCCGGGGGGGGACAAGGCGAGGCAGATGGACTCGCTCTTTGCGTGATGGAACCGGACGGTTTCCTTCTGATACCCCTGCCGGGGGCCGCCGCCGTTCTACCAGATGTGTATGCGTGCCTAGATTGATGGGCATCCATCACAACGCGAGCGAGAGGGCTTTTTTGCGGGGATTTTTTGTAATACTGAGGAAGTCCGCTGGGGCCCCCCGGGGGATATTTCCAGGGAGGATATTTATGCGGCGTTTTTATAGTATAAGTAGGGGGGGGTTCCTGCTGGAGGGATATTTATAAGAGAGGATTATTTATGTAGCGTTTTTACACTATAAGTAAGGGGGGTCTGCTGGAGGGATATTTATAAGAAAGGACTATTTATATAGTGTTTTTATACTATAAGTAAGGGGGGTCCGCCGGAGGCGGTAGCTCGCCG
>AFQZ01001201.1:0-15217 GCA_000222935.2 Aciculosporium take MAFF-241224
CAGAACCTCCAGAAACATCACCTGCTCCAGCGGCACCTGATCCCGCGGCACCTGGTCCGGCGGGTGCTGCTCCAGAGGCACCTGCTCCAGCGGCACCTACTCCCGCCGCACCTGCTCCCGAGGCACCTGCTCCAGGGGCTCCTGCTCCCGCCGCACCTGCTCCCGCCGCACTTCCTTGAACATCACCTCCGCCGGAGGCACCTCCTCCAACGGCACTTGGTTGAGGGGCTCCTACCCCGGGCGCTCCCGCCCCAGAGGCGCCCCCGCCAACGTCACCTCCGCCGGCGGCACCACCTCCCACGGCAGCTGCTCCAGAGGCAGCACTCCCAGCGCCCGAACCCCCAGACGAGCCCCCAGGCACTCCGGCCGGGGCACCCGGTGGAGCACCCGCTGGCGCTCCCCCAGGTCTCGCGTCACCGCCGGTCGGCGGCCCCGCCGGGGGCGCAGCGCCAACAGGTCCGGGAGGAGCGGCGGGAGCGGCGGGACCACCGGGTCCGACCGGGACGTCGCCCGACCCTGTTGGCCGTGCCGAACTTGTCCTGCTGGTTGAGGTTGAGGTGGAGGATATTGGGCATGCACATGTATCTGTGTTGGCATGACTTGTTGACGTGGATGACGTCGAATTCCGAGGTGGAGGCTTGATGAGAGTAAAAGTCGCCGGCCCGCGACATTGAGAAAGACTACGCACAGGTGTCATTAGTTGGCATGATTTTGGGGTGCGAACAAGGTTGGGGCCATCAAGGCGCCATGAAAGGGGCTTCATACCTTGCTGAAGATGTGACATTGTCTGTATGTGTGATGGTGGTGACTGTGTTGATGAAGCCGGCCTCGGTAATAGAGAGCGTCTCGCCATTGCAGAACACGATGTTTGTCGGCTCGGAAAAGTCGGTCGACAAAGAGACGGCAATTTCTGTCAGCACCCTGACAGGTCGTAGATTCAAGGTCGGATATGGCCGTTCTTCCGGGACAGGCTTGGCATGGACAACGGCATGTCTCCCGGCCAGGAGAGGAATGATGCTTAATAACGCCAGTGTCATGGTGAGTATTCTTCACAGCCTTGTGCTGAAGGAAGAAGGCTGGGGGAAATAGAGGCTCGAGGCTCGAACAAGGCAACACCCCGAGAGGACAGGTACAGTAGCTTAGGAGCCGTGGCGATGAAGGGGGCTTGAAAGCTCTCTCTCAGAGCGGAGTGTCGCGTGGGATACAGCATAGTGATTATATATCTCACTTTATCTTCTTCTACCATCTTCGCCATCTTCGCCATCTTTGTCGTCTGGAATTCGTCGCTTAAATCACATCCATTCCAATTGCGGCATGGATGCACAATTAGGGTTTTCACCACCAGTTCTTGCATTCACCGTCGCGGTCAATGGCCATCTTCGTCATGGAGGGGGGGGAGGGGGCGACATCTCGAAGGGTGCCATCGGGCTGTCGTGCCTTCTCGATCGACCTCTTCATCGCCCGATCAACAAGCACGACATGATTCTCGTAGTTGAAATTTCCTTCCCCTATGTCTGGCCCCTAGGCGCCCCCCCGGAGAACGCGGAGGGGGGAGGCGGTGGCAACGGATTGGACAAAGGTGTCTCTATCATGACCCTAATCCAATGCACTTTCGAAGATCTCTATATGCACAGCATTTTCCTTTCCTTTCCTTTCCTTTCTTTTTTTTATAGGGATCGGGACGAAGTTGTTCTCTGACGCAACGTCGTCCACCATTTCCCATTTCCGTCGACGGAAAAACGGCCTTGACATGAAAACTCTAGATTGATGAGGTGAGCATTCCGTTGATCGCGAGCTAAATCTTTTCCGTCATCAGGCACTAAGCCCTTTAGATTGTCATTATCATTTGAATTTGCTTTGGCCTTTGCTTTGTTATAAGCGTGGTCTTTATACATGTATATCTAGTGATCTGTCAGCATGTTAGCTCGCAAGACCTTGAAGAAGAAATGGGGAAAATACATCAGTACATCATGACTTGACAAACATTCACAACACATGCTCATTATGCCTTTCTCCGTAAAGTCCCTTCAAGTTTCAAACGTTGTCACTTGGCCGCCAGTGCAGCTAGGCGGTACGGAAACAGATCGATTGCAAAATGCTCGACGGAATGTAGATGTAAACGGCTCATGTCAGCCCGAGGTGGCATCCAAGGTGGGACAAAATGGGTCTCTAGTCACGTCAGGTTGCAAAGACATGTTTTATGTCCATGACACAGCTGAAATCCAAGATCAAGATCTGCCAACTGGCAAGCACGATAAGAGGTCGACTCTTCCTCATCAGAACACGCAGCTCGGGCAGGGTCAATTCCCCGGAGCCCGATGCGCTGAGAGAAAGAAAAAAGAATAGACGAGACGAGAAAGGAAAAAAGAAGAAGAAAAAGAAACAATTCAGCAGGTCAGCCGAGGGAAGTCGACCTAGCAAATTGCCCGAAGCACGGTGACCGGGCTAGAGACGAGAAGAAGATGAAGAAGAAGAAGAAAAGATGAAGAGGACAAGATTAAGGTTGGAGCTAAGGAACGGGGGTCAGTTGGTGGGAAGCAGATCCAATAACGCCACAGCGGCCAGAAAATAAATCAGAGTTGAAGACGGATCGGGTTGCATAACGGGGGTTCATGCAACGGGGGTCATGCAACGGGGTCATGCAACGGGGTCATGCAACGGGGTCATGCAACGGGGTCATGCAACGGGGTCATGCAACGGGGTCATGCAACGGGGTCATGCAACGGGGTCATGCAACGGGGTCATGCAACGGGGTCATGCAACGGGGTCATGCAACTCAGACGTTTTTGATTTGTCGCACAACATAGGTACTTATGTACATGAGCATACGGATATGTACATACACACGTTAGACAAGCATAATACGCACCCGCACATTACATGGCACGGTGGCGTGGCCACGCCCGTTTCACAAACCCTAATTCCACCCCACTTGTGGTAGTGGGCTGGCAACTCCCCCAAGATTGCCTGTTGCATCGGTCGAACGGTCGAATCTCGATAAGGTTACCTGATCCTTGCCAATGTCTCACGATGCCGCCGCAAAAACAGCCCCGCCCACCCCAGATGACCATGCAACAACGTCTTTCGCATGTTTCTCTCCTCGTTTCTTTATTTTTATCCTCTTCCGCCCTGCATTGGTCTCTTTTCCTCTACTGCGCTGTGCATACATCAGTATCAGATAGATAATAAGAAATTGCGTACATGCCTACCTCGGCTATTCAGGATGCTACATAAATAAATAATCAAAACAGGCAAGATCGTCATCTTCGTTGTTGGATGCGACTCCGTCGATGCATCCTTGTGCTTTCGATGAGCACACCATTCAGCAAGGCTCACGCACAATTCGACCCGCACCATGTGTGCCCCATGCAAAGAAAAGTCGAGCAAGCATCTGCAAGTAAAAGCCAGATAACTTGACGTTGTCTCGGACGTGATCTAAAAGTTCTCCATGTGTATTCACGTGTTGGTACGGATAGGGGTACTGAGTATGTCTAGTCGTAAAAACGCACGACTCGGTCTCAGACGAGCAGTCGGCAGTACAGTCGTCGACATGTGCCTCCCCTAAAGTAACCGTCCAGGTGTCTAATCCCAGGAAGAGGGTTTCTCGCCATGCAGAGCCAACAGTCCCATTCGCATGATGATTACGGAACGCAGTAGCAGTGCCCAAGTACAAGCCGCCCGCGAGAAATGGCCAAGAATGCTTATTGACAAGAGGCAGAGGAGAAGAAAAGGGGGAGAGGCTGGGCGCACCCCCTTCCCCCCCTTCATCGGCACAACCTCAGCCCTCCGATCACAACTTTCCCACTTATCCTCCGATCTCATCCCGTTGTCAACACAAGATGCATAGGCCTTTATATTCACCACAGGAGAGCCTTCGACCCCTACCGTTGGCGAAACTAGGTAGCGGGTCTCTCAGTGAGCATTCACAGCCCCTTGCCCGCACATCGCAAGAAAACGCTAGTACAAAGTACACAGGGAGTCTTGGTGGCAATTGTTCATTTGAGGGGCGAACCACTAAATCGAACGCTTCCTATGCAAAAAAAAAAGGAAAATATGAGCTGAAATGCAAGGCGGAAACAACAAAGTCTCCTGTCTGTCCCTAATCGAAATCGTCATCTCGCGCAACCGATCTTCTGTGCTAGAATAATGCTTTCAGCGCACTCTCAGCCGTCTTCTCTTTCAAGAGCCACCTAAAAGTTGTATTTCCTCACCTACTGTCCGGACTCTTCCTTTTTCGTCATCTCCCATCATGAGAAATTGTGAACAAATACTCCACCAAACGTTATTATTATACAAAGGGAAATAGAGGGAATGGATCAACCCGCAATGCTCGTAGTCATTTTCTCATGTCGTGGTTCGAATAAAAAGCTATTTGACAAGTTTGGCGTGGTGGCTCAGGCCCGCAAATAGAATAATCAAGACTTTTATCACGGCTCGCATTGGCCGTCAGTCGTCAGTGCAAGTAGAAACGATGATACTTCAACACGCCACGTGCGAGAATCACCGCTCTATTCTTGATGGAGGAGGCGGCTGCCAGCCATTCATATAGGCCATCAGACCCATGCCAATCAGCACCACCCCAATCATAGACGCATACGGCAAACCCGCCTGAAGTGACTGGTTGCGTGAGTCCATGCCCGTCTGTGAACTGGGAGTGATGGTGTTCGCTCTCGATAAGGTCGGGCCGTCATCTGATTCGTCCTTGGCAACAACGCTTTGTTCGAGGGTTGCGTCGGAGCGCACGCTTTCTGCAGTTGAGTCAGGTGCCGCCTTGTCAGTGTCCTTGTGTTCCCTCCGGCGCGAGTGTGATCGCCGCCTCTCCTCGGCAGCAATTCGCTTGGCCTCTTCCGCGCGGAGTTGCAGAACCATGTCTGCCAATGACCTTTGACCCTGATCCCTTTCAGATTCAGCAGATTCACATCTGCACCTCAACTGCTCAAGCTGGTCTTGCATGTCCTTCATCTGTCCATCCATGTCGTCAATTCGAGACTGCAAAGAGGCTTCCACATCTGCAGTCGACGCCTCGACATGGACTTCTTGAGCCTCGGGCACAACCTCCTCGGGCTGGCTATACCTTGCATCAGCGCCATTTTCGGCTCCTGAGTGTACTTCAGCTATAGATTTTTCGCTCGTCGAAGCATTCGATCCGTCCACTTGCACCTGTGCCAATGCCTCTAGCCGTTTCGCAAGGTTTTCAGCGAGCTCACGGGCCTCTCTTTCCCTTTGGAGCATCTCTTCTAGCTCTCGCATCCGTGCTGTCTGCGTATCGATATCGCGTTTTGCATTATTGAGTGCTTCGGTAAGCTGCATTATTTGATTGAGGTTCTCCTGTCGTACAGAAGCAGTGTTCAGTCGGCCAGACTTGGGCCTCTCGGTTGGTCCACGTTTCAGAGATGGAAGATCAGGCTTTTCTGGTAGGGGCTGTTGCGGCGGTGGAGCTGGTGGTTCGGAGAACCGCGGTTTCGCATCTGTTCTAAATGGTAACAATCCGTTGATTGAAGGTTGACACTGTTGCATCTTTCCAAGCTCGGGTACGTCGAATTTTTCCATATCTTTTACGTCATCTTTGGTCAGTAGACTGTGAACGAATTGATTCGTCCGCCCCAAGTCCTGGGCTTGTAGTCTTGCGTTGCGCATTTCCGTCTGTCGGGTAGCTTGTTAATGTCTTGCGGGTGAAACTTGGGAGAAAACCAAAACGTACCGATAATCGCTTCAAGATGAGATCAGTCGCGATAGGCGCCAAGAAAAACGACCTTTGGGGCGGCATGGCATTGGCTTGGCCGTTCATTGCTCCGTTGTTAGCCATCATCCTCCCACCATTGTTGCCCATTCCCGTGCTGCCACCCTGGCGACCGCGCATCTGAAGTGGCCCACTAGGTATCATCATCGTCCCGTTGGCTGGATCCAGGTCGCCAAAATTCATATCCAGAACATTGTTGGTGGCGCTCAGAAACCCCGCGTGCTCGACTTTAGCGGCAACTTTGTGATGGACGACTGTCTTTTGGTCCTCACTCACGATATCGATTCCGAGCTCCAAATGATCTGCAGTCTGCAGTTCATGGGGTTCCGATTCCCGATTCTCCAGAGAGAGGCGAGAGCCATTAACAAATGTGCCATTAGATGATTTGACGTCTCGAATGTAGATTTTCCCATTCCGCTCTGCGTATATCTCTGCATGCTGTCTGGATAAGACTTTGCTGTCGAAGTAGCCGTTCGTAGCGGTCGGGACCGTTTTCTGGTTTGTTTGTCGGCCAATTCTCAAACCGTCGGGAGCAAAGGGCACGGCAATTGTTTTTCTTTCGAATGTGCCATTCAGGGATAGAAGATATAGGACAGGTTGGCCAGGAGGGAATTGTTCAACACTCATGGGACCGCGCATCATGTGCTGCTGTTGCTGCTGTTGGTGCATCAACTGATTCTGGCCACCACTGGCCTGGACACCATTATGAGGGCCTACCATGCCGTTCGTTCGATTATGAGGGAGCCTCGAGTAGTCAGGTTGCATCTCCTGTTTGCCAGCTGGCCACTGGCCTTTCGGCTGGGGCCGTTTGCGCGATCCGGTCGAGGTTGACCACTGGCTGAGATCGGACGCAGGCGCGAGAGGTGTACCGTTTGATTGAGGTCCATTCGTAGCAACAGACGTGCTGGTGGATGAGTTTGATGACAAGGATGAGGCAGAGTTGGCTCTCGAAAGCTGCTTCCGCGGCGCAAATATTCCTCTCACTTCGTCAGGGTCCATTGCGTTGTTTCCACTAATAGTTCCCCATGATGGTCGAGAAATACGAGGGAAGGACGGAGGACTAGCTACTGCAGTCATGAGGCAGGATCAGACAAGGTGACTTCTGTCGACACGGTGAGGCACTTTGTGGATGTTTCTATGACAGCGACTCGTTGAACCACGGTGCAAGACAACCTCCAAATCGTCTCATTGACTGGCACCACTCCGCCGCCCTCCAGACTCTATCAAACTCGAGGAAAATGCCTCAGATACTAGTGTAGGAGATTGCGGTCTTCTGGTTGCCAAAAACACGTCAGCAGAGGGCTGTCGAAAATAGCCCTGGCTCGACGTACCCTGTCGCTTCCTGGAATGCGAGGCAGGAGCGATGAACGGGCGAACAGTTTGCTCTAGCGATGGAGGTGTAACCTACCGAAAAGAATATTCAAGCCAAAGGTGACGGGATTTGCTGGCGCGTTCGTTCTAGGAAGCTTGTGTGGAGAGAGCTGACAGAAAAATTGAAAGTCTAGCTGCAGGCAATCCCAACCCCGTCTCTCAATGAGCGCTCGTTGGGTGCGA
Organism: Aciculosporium take MAFF-241224; assembly: GCA_000222935.2. NCBI lineage: Eukaryota > Fungi > Ascomycota > Sordariomycetes > Hypocreales > Clavicipitaceae > Aciculosporium > Aciculosporium take. The sequence continues at coordinate 7,295 of AFQZ01001201.1, forward strand.
TGTGTTTAGAGTATTGGGAGACACGTACAGTGTGGCACGCACATGGCATCTTCGCCAACCACGGAACGGATGACTCGTCAACACACAGAATTTCAAGGATCGTAGTTTGCGTAAGAGCATCGGAAACACTGTACTCGGTCCGATAAGATTGAAGCGACTTTGCAATTACTTCACTCAGTCGAGTGATGGCTCACGATCATAATTCACGTGATGGTTATTAACAGTGCCAGATTGGACATATGTTCACTGTGAGGGGCAAGGGCGGCATGCAAGAATGTTCTTCCGAAGGAACATCTGCACCCAATGATTGCCATGGTCATTTGTTAGCAGCTTTAGATGCAGCGCCGAGTCGCCTTGCAAGCTTTATTTCAATCCAAATTACGTCCGTCGACGAATCTTGGACCGGCAGGTTGCGAGCGGAATGCCTCCTGTTACAGCAGTTCCCACTGGTGGCCAACATGGGCCATCCAATTTTGACAAATGTATGCTCGTTGCCTAGCTAGTCAATGATGGAAGGCTGACACAACCATTCATTTACAGTCAAGATGGGTGCCATGATGGGTGGAAGTATGCTTATACGCGCCATTCGCCTCTCTCGAAGCTTTCATTCCTGACATTGTACAGCTGTCGGAGTTATAATGGGATTTATCTTTGGTACGCACTTGTCACCTTGCGGGCAATCTCACATGTTCGGGGAGAGCTAACTCTGGTAGGAACCGTCAACATTTTTCGGTACGGCGCTGGTACGCAAGGCATTATGAGAACACTGGGACAGTACATGGCTCTATCTGGAACGACATTTGGGTAGGGCCACGGAAAATCTGCGCGAGAATTCAACGCAAGCTTACGACGTTCAGGTTTTTCATGTCTATCGGCTCCGTGATTCGATCAGATGCCGACCCCAAGCTGCACGAGCTGTACCGACGCGCACAACGGCGACCGATTGTTATGATGGCAAATCCTGCGTGGAAAAAGGCCTGAGGGTTTAGGAAGATTTGCAGATGTGAAAATATCCGCCGAGGCGATATTCATGCGACGCCTATCCTGTCAGCCAATTTTGTACAATATCACAAGCAATAGCTGGCCTCACAGCGTCTCATTGGAACAAAAGCAGCGATATGCGCGGACGTTGATAACAAATAAAGCCCCTTTGGGCCAAGTTAGACAGAGTGCACCCCGGACCCATGAAAGCAATTTTGCTGTCGGACGGCTGGCGGTGTGGACTGCCGCGCCAATGTTTTCCAATTTCAGAATGGAGCGTGCGGCCGGCATCTATGTACAATATGGACTTCCCTGACCTGCGGTTGATATGGAATTTTGCATTATATATGCAATGATTTTCATAGGTTGCCACAACGGTGTGGCCTCAACAACGCCACGAATCTCTTGTTGTTGCCGTCAACAAGCAGTTGTCGGCGCTTACCGACGTCGAGCGGGGTGAATACGAGGTGTGGAATGACGGGTCAGTCTTTCACTAGATTGATGCAATAGCTGCTCGGCATATACATACCTTGTACTGTATATCGGACCTCGCAAAGTCATGTGCCAGATCCAGGAGGCATCTACTTGGTATACGATTACGATGTACTTTATGCATGTACCTATGACTCGGATAGCCTGGACAGGCCATCAAGCAAGCACGTCACGGGTACATGACTCACATGGCCAGATCCATGACACGAAACCCAGCGACAAGCTCAGCAGACTGCGCAAACGTGAACCGTGGCGGACGAGACAGCATCACCGTCTTTCCGTAATCTTCTAATTTCCGCCGGCAGCATGAGGGTCCTCTTTTCCCCATACTCGCACATACATTATACATATCCTCCATTATGTACAACCGGCGCGGCGCGGCGCGGCTGGCTCAGCCCGTGACAGGGAAGAGGCTGCTCGCATGGTCAGACAAAAGTTGACGTTGGTCGATCACTTTCGCTTTCAGCCCGTGACAGGGAAGAGGCTGCTCGCATGGCCGGACAAAAGCTGGTGTTGGTCGATCACTTTCGCTTTCAGCCCGTTCCGTTGGCAATTGTGAAGAACGCTTGTCCGCGCGGGCCTCGTTCGAACTTAGATGGTCGACCTCCGGTCTTGTCGGATCTGTGCTTTGTCAAGAAGCGAACAACAAAGTCTCGGCTCTCGCGCACGTACAATCCCGACTGGACCGTGCCGTGGTTCACGTACACGTAGCGTTGGGTAAGGGTAGCTGCAAGTTCTAAAAGCTGCAACCGCTGGTTCCGCTTGCCGCACGCCTACAAACTGAAGGTACCCCACTACCCTGGTACCTGCCTAATGTGAGGTATTGATGTTGTATCCAAACATAGCACGGGCGCACAGATTCACCACAAAAGAAAAAACACGAAGAAAAAAACCCCCACGAAAAAAAAAACCCCCACGAAAAAAAAAAAAAAAAAGAAAAACCCAAGGACCGCTAGTGGCGCTTCAACAACGGGATTTCCCTTCAACCAATACGCCGCCACGCAACATGGACATTCATGACTCGCGGCTGCATCACCAGATGCACTTCCATCTTTGGCTTCTTTCTTCTTCTTCTTCTACACGTGTACATGCGCAGCCACCTACCTACCTAGGTAAGTACCTACCTAGTACCCGACCGTACACATGCACGGTCTGCATCGGGCACGGTCTGCGTCGGGCACGCTCATGCAGGGGTTGGCACCTTGTGAAGATGTCCAGGATGCACGCTGACATGCCTGGCCAAGAATGAGTGGAACCGCCGGAAAATGCGATTTGCGATTTGCGAATGCGCGGCCGCGGCCGACGTCGAACGCTTTGCCGTTTTGCTTGGACAACGAGATTGCGACGTGGTATCCCCGTTCAGGCCCCTTCGCCCGTGCCATGATGCTATCACGACTCAAGGGCAATTTCAACCAAGGATCGCCCGACCCTGCAAGTGGTTTTACTATTTTTTTTTTCTTGTGTTTTCTTTTTTTTCCCGAGTCGGTTCTTGAGCATCCGGCTCCACATGCCGCGTGGAAACAATGTGGCCATGAGCTGCTCATACACGAGCCTGCCACGACACATTGACTCAGATGAAGGCTTGCGTGGCTGGTAGAGCCATGACGTACGGATTGGCCTGGATCCGAGCGGCTGCCGCTTGTTCCTTCAACGGCCAGAAATAGAACGCCTCGCATCATCTTCCTTGTCTTTGGGAGGCGCGGTTGACTCTCGATGCCCGGAACTTTTGGCCGGAGGCGTCGCGCGCTGGGGTTACATGCTGCATGGCAGTGCATGCTCACCGCGAAATATGTCCATGTGTAGCTCCTCGGTGTGTGGGAGACTACGCTTCCACACTGACATGGATGGCAAGCCACTAACAGGACTTGAAGTCTAAGAATTTCTACTTCGGGTAACTCCTTACCCCCTGTTTTTTACTAAAGAGGCGTGGCATGTCGATATATTCCCCAGAGGACCGAAATTTCCGTCTTCCGGACACAAGGAGATCGCAAAGTCTAGAACGCTGTCCTTCACCTACACTTTCGTTGCACACCGGCAACGGCATCCGACGTGCGTCATTTCCCGTGTTCTTTCTGGTTTACGGCACGAACAAGTACATTCTGCACATGTCAACAGATCCGAGAGACCCGCTCATAACAAGGACCTGCCCAACGTATCTTGATTATTTATAATGATATCAAGGGACTGATTATTTCTATTCAACACCGCTTCTTCACGGCTTCACTCGTCTGTCAACCATTGTCTTGCTTTCAGTCAAAGCAAAGACGCCCAAGGCTGTCGACGGAAAATGGGTTCTTCAATCAGCAAACGCAGTCTCCCGCCTTCCCAACAATCTGGAAGTAGCGGAAGCAGAAGACTTGAACAAAGCAGGACAAACGGGTATGTTTGCTTCAAGCGATCCTGATGACTGTGAGTCATATAAATAACATGTACTTACAACGTTTACAGAAAGTCGGTGCTGGGAACTCTGGCGGCACCATTGCTGCCTCATTTCCTTTCCAACAACCCCCTGCCCAATGGCTATCCATGGAGCCAGCTTGACGCAAAAACAGACTATTATGACCGCCACCCATCAACTGGCGTCATTCGGTCATACGACTTTACAGTGAGTCGAGGGCGCATGGCCCCTGATGGCTATGAGCGCGATGTGATATTGGTGAACGGTGCCTTCCCCGCTCCGACGATCGAGGCAAACTGGGGCGATACCATCCAAGTGACGGTTCATAACAACATCTCGACCACGGAAGAAGGGGTTTCAATGCATTGGCACGGGTTTCTTCAACACGACAAGCCATGGCAGGATGGTGTGGCGGCCGTAACTCAATGTCCGATCCCCCCTGGGAAGAGTTTCACCTATTCCTTTGAAGCCGAACTCTATGGAACTACTTTCTGTCACTCGCACTACTCAGCACAGTACATCGCAGGTCTCGCTGGTCCCATGGTTATCCACGGGCCGAAAACAGCACCATACGACATCGACCTCGGCCCCATCATGCTGTCGGACTGGTATCACCGCGATTACTACGAGCTCGTGGAAGAAACCATGAAGCCCAACAGCAGCCCCGTCACTTCTGATAATAACCTGATTAACGGGAAAGCCAATTTTGATTGCTCAAAATTACCAGCGTCGGACAAAACACCTTGCCACAGCAACGCGGGGCTTGCCAATTTTAAATTCCAGCGCGGAAAAATTCACCGGCTGCGACTCATCAACGCTGGCGCCGAGGGACTGCAACGCTTCTCCATTGACGGGCACATGCTGACAGTCATCGCCAACGACTTCGTCCCCCTCGAGCCCTACGAGACAAAGGTCGTTACACTTGGTATTGGCCAGCGAACCGACGTGCTCGTCAAGGCCGACGGCAACCTCGACGCTTACTGGATGCGCAGCAACATTTCCCAGATTTGCAGCCTGTCAAACAATCCTTTTGCCCTTGCCACCATCCACTACGAGGGCGCAGATATTTCCAAGGAGCCGCAATCCAAGCCGTGGGATGTTCCCGACCCCGGTACCTGCGCAAATGATGACTTGTCCCTTACGGTGCCATACATGAAGCGGCGACCGCGGAAGCCCAAGTTGACATATGACATGGAGGTGAATGTTTTCAAGAACGCAAGCAACATCACGCTGTGGTCCTTGGACGGCGTTTCGTTCCGAGCCAACTACAACAATCCAACACTGCTGAACGCCATCTTGGGAAACACCACGTTCGAGAGGGAGGCCAACGTCAAGAACACGGGCAACGCATCGACGGTTCGTGTGACGTTTATCAACAACTCGACTGTGGCGTAAGTCGACCGCTTTGCTTGAACCCTGACTGACGTGGCGAGAAGTGCCGCGAAAATGGCGTTGCAAATACATGTGTACACAACCGAGACATGATTCTGACTAACTACCTACGTACACAGACACCCCATGCACATGCACGGTTTCAACATGTACGTCCTTAGTGAAGGACCCGGCGCATGGGACGGCACCGTCATCAACAAACACAATCCTCAGCGTCGCGACGTTTACCAACTTCGGCCAAACGGCCATCTTGTCATTCAATTCGACGCGGGCTCGAATCCAGGTATGGCCCCTTCTTTCCTCGCTCCCCTTTGGCCATGGATCTTTTGGTGGGGGAGAAGCTTTGCGAGTTTGTCCATGTACACCACAAAAGAGTAGATGAACTGACTGGCTTCTGCAACACAGGCATGTGGACATGTCACTGCCACATATTGTGGCACACTTCCGCGGGCTTTCTGACGCAATTCCTCACCAACCCGGAGAAGGTGGCGAAATTCCGCGACAAGGTTCCCCACGTTGTGGCCGACACGTGTCGGCAGTGGGCCGACTGGACGCATACTCATGTTCCAGATCAGATTGATAGCGGCCTATGAGGTCATGACAAAATGATTTTGCATTTTTGCAATTTTTTTTTTTCCCGCCCTCCCTTTTTGGGTTCCTGCGCTGGTTCTGGCATGAGGGTAATGTTTAATTCCTAGAGCCTGATTTGGCCGTGCTACTGAGCTGGTCGTGCGGGAAGGGCGTGGCGGGAAAGAATATACTCTCTTTGGAACTTATGGCATAGAGCCGGTTACATATAGACTTTAGACTGTTTACATTTGGGGAACAACGGCCTCTGCTCATTTATGCCTGTTTATGGATTTATGGATTTATGGATTTATAGGTTTATAGATTTATAGATTTATTCGTGGATCTCCTTTTCTGATGCTCATGATGGTGTTGTTTCGTCTCGCGTGAGTGAACAAGACTGTTCTCTGGGCGACGGCCCTTCAGGGTCCATCTTTGTGGTCTGTTGTGTCTTTGGTGGCGGTTGGGGACTCGGTCTGTTTCAGGATACCCCCTTGGGTTAAGGGATGTTGCCCGTCTGTGTGCGTATCGACAGATTGGGTGTCCTCCCTTTGGGTTGCGGGTTGGTGCGCGTCCGTGTGCGTATCGGCAGATGGCTCTGCCTCGTCCAGGGTCTGGGGCGGAGCTGATGAGCTTGCGGGGGATGCCATCCGCTCGTCCGGGGCTGCGGCGGCACAAGAACCGGCATGAGCGTCGACAGGGGGATGCGGGGAAGAAGAAGCCGCGTGCTTGGCAACGGACGTCTCCGTCTCCTCTTGGCCGCCATCACCACGGCTGGTCCTGCTGTCGCTGCTCGGGTGGTCGGCCAATCTGAGCGCGGCCTCGACCCCCCCGGCCAGTCTCGCGACCTGGTCCTCGACGTCCTCGTCGAGGTCCGCCGCCGCCGCCCTGCGAAGCTGCTGCTCGGCCTCCGCGGGCCCGACGACGCCCCGCCAGCGGTCCTCCAGCTCGTCGCGCCAGCCCAGCGCATCGGCCAGCTTCCGCACGCCGTCATCGCACGACCCCAGCGCCAGGACGTCGTCTGCCCTCCCGCCCAGGCTGCCGACCCTCTCCCTGTTGAAGAGCACGCGCGGGTGGCCCGGCGATGCCCCATCCGGCAGCCCGGCAAACGGGCGCACGCTTAGGCTCGTGCCCAGCACGAGCACCACGTCTGCCTCGGCCACGGACAGGGCGTTGGACCTGAACGCCGAGGGGAGGGCCTCCCCGAAGAAGACAATGTCGGGCTTGACGAGGCCGCCGCAGCGGGCCTCCCTGCAGCGGGGGACCACCCCGCCGAGGACGTGCTCCCGCATGTCCTCGCCGGGAAAGTCGGTCCCGCAGTCGATGCACCGCTGCGTGGCGAAGCTCCCGTGGGCCTCGACGATCTTGTCGGCCGGGACGCCGGCCCGCCGCTCGAGGCAGTCGATGTTTTGCGTGAAGAGCTTGAGGAGGAGGCCCTTTTGGGCGAGGAGCGCGATGAAGGCGTGCGACACGGTGGGGTGGAACTTGCCGGGGTAGAGCTCCTGCGCGAGCACGTAGAAGGGTTCGGCGCGCTCGCGGAAGTAGGATATGTCGAAGACGGCTTCGGCGTAGGGCAGGTTGAGGCGCGCGAGGTTGCTGTAGAGGCCTGTTTTGGAGGAGCGGAAGTCGGGGACTGTGGGGGGGAAGGGGGCCGGGGGATCCCGTTAGCCAAGTGTTTGCGTATTTCCGCCGAGATGAATAACGACGATGTGGATGATATAAAAGGGCTATTTCGGAACAACATGGAAAAACATACGCATATGATGTAAACTGAGAAGAAGAAAAAGACACCCTCTTTGCTCGTCGGGCGTCTCGCAAAAGGGGGGCACACCGAAAAAAAAAAANAAAAAAAAAAAAAAAAAAAAACAAAAAGACACATATTCGTGGGTGACATACTTCCTGCGGCGGTGGATATCCCCGCGCCCGTCAGCACAACAATCTTTGCGTCATCGAGACTCTTGATGTACTCTGCCACGGCTGACAACGATCTTTCCTTCAGGGTCTCTGGCGGGACAGAGTCATCAACAACGGTCGACTCATTTTGACCCATTTTCTTTCCTTCTCTTGCTTCTCTTTCTTCTTCTTCTTCTTTT
>AFQZ01001200.1:0-15230 GCA_000222935.2 Aciculosporium take MAFF-241224
TCTCTCTCTTTCTCTCCTCTCTCTCCTCTTTCTCTCCTCTCTCTCCTCTTTCTCTCCTCTCTCTCCTCTTTCTCCCCCCCCCCTCCCTCTCTCTCCTCTTTCTGATTTTTTTTTAACCCCAGCGGGTTGCTTTTGGAGGGAAGCTTATAAGATGCGAGGGTCAGAGAGAGAGAGGGGGTGTGTGTGGATGAGAGAAGCAAAACCCACCATGATATGAATATGAGCCGGCCGCATGACATCCCGATCCATCAGCCTGAGAAGCTGGTGCGCAGGCCCCTCCCCAGGCAGCGCGTACGGCGTAGGATGATAGCAGTAGCACGCGTACCGGCCGTTCTCGTCCGCCGTGAACTTGCCCCGCAGGTTATCCGGCGTCTGGTTGTCCGGGTCCTGCAAGTCGTACCTGCCATTGACGCTCGCCTGCCAGATGTCCACGACGGCGCCGGGGATGGGCCTCCCGGTGACGAGGTCGGAGACGGTGCCGTGCATCTTGCAGACGCGGCCGCGGGGGTCCGGATCCCGGATGATGGAGCTGCCGTTTTCGAGCAAGGGCGCGTCTGGCGACCAGAAGGGGCCGAGGATGGCGGACGACGTGGGGTCGGGGTCGCCGTCGGCGGGGGTGACTTTGTTGGCGATTTCGTCGACGAGGCTATTTTGGTGGCGGTGGGGGGGGCCGTTGGTTCGTGCTGTCTGTCATTCATCGATTTCCGCACGGGCAGAGACGGAGAATACATTTCATTTCGTTTTTTTTTTAAAAAAAGAAAAGAAGGAGAGAAAGAATGTTTGTGGTTCACAAACGAAAGTGGAAGAAGAACAAGAAGATATAGATGGAAGGAGTACGGGGGGGGGGGGGATGAAGAAGAAGAGAAGAGGAGAAGAGAAGAGGGGGAGGAAGAAGTAACAAGCAACTATGTGGTTCCCCAACATCCACGACAGGTCGAGGAATCCGCCGAAGGCGGCAGCTCGCCGCAGGCGGCCCCCGGCAGGGCCACCGGAGGGAGATGCGAGCGCCAAGAAAGAAAGACACGAGTCTTACGATTCAAGACCCAAAATACCAGACACCCGGTGCGCCTCATTGCGCGTCCCCCCCGACGCCTGCCCAACCGCATTGACAAAGCGCACGCCCGCCATCCACTCCTCGTACGTGAGCTCGACCTCGCGCGCAAAGTCGTGCATGTGGGAGATGAGCCGCGAGAGCACGAAGCGGGTTCGCGGCTCCACGTCGGGGCCCATGGCGCCGAGGACGGCGTCGGTGAGGGAGGGGTCGAAGCGGGAGGCGGAGGCGGCGGCGGCGGCGGGCATGGCTTGAATATATGGACATGTATATGCGTATGCGTATGTGTGTGTGTGTAGATGTTTATATATGAGCGTGTTATGTTCCAACGCCTAGTGTGGATATATAAACAAGGCAACAAATCAATCAACAGAGCCGAAATGTCAAGACGGATGAAGGAGAAGGAAAGAAGTCGAGAAAGGAGAGGACGAGTCAAGCCGCAGCGCTCGTTCCTGGCCAAAAAGACGTCTTATCGATCATGGCATCCCATCCACCACCACCTTTGCTCCGTCCCTCCCGCCCCGTTACACTGCCATCTGTGCTGCAACCGCACATTGACAATTGAAGCAGAGCCAATTGGCCAGCAGCCCAGCCCCTTTCCCCTCTCGTCCCCCGCCGTGTCCTCCCTCCTCCGGTGCGCCCTCCTCTGCCATTTGCCGGTCATGCGCCGCGGCGCCGCGCGGGGAAACGACCTGTCGTGTGAGGCCGGTTATGGGGTCCTCTCACAAAACCTGCATCCATGATGCTACATCGCTGATATCCCTCCGGGGGCCCTGCCGGGGGCCGCCTGCGGCGAGCTCCCGCCTTTGGCGGTTACGTGATGCATGCATGTGTCGTGCGCGCAAAACGACTTGCTTCCACGTCCTCGCGGCCGGGACACCGCCCCACGCGCTCTGCTGCGGCCCCTTTTACGAGCACGCCGGCCGCGGCACCGTCTTTGTGCCGGTGGGGGACGACGATGCCGAGGCCGACACGGCCGAAGCCGACACCGACGCCAGCGCCACCGGAACCAGCACCGAAGCCGACACCGACGCCGACACCACCACCACCGAAACCGGCACCGGCACCGGCACCGCCGCCGAATCTACCACAGCCAACGAAACCAGCAGAAGCCAAGCCAGAGGCTCCCCCACATCCACTACCCCTACTCCCCCCCCTCCGCCATCCACTGCACAGTCTTCAACCCCCCGAAACCCACCTCTACTCCGCCGACACGCGCGCCAACAAAATCTGGCTCCACCGCCGCGTGGACCCCCCCGCTCCCGCCTCCGCCTCCGCCTCCGTCTCCGCCCCCCCCCCCCTCCTCCACCCGACAACCCCCGTCTCCACCCGACATCCCCCCTCCTCCACCCGACAACCCCCGTCTCCATCCCGGCCCCCTCCCCCCACCGACACCACCCCCGCTGGCTCACAATCCACCCCTCGGGCAAAACCCTCCACGCCCTCATGGAGACCGGCAACCGCCTCTGCGAATACACACCCTCGACCCCACCACCCACCACCCCATATCTACACAGGCAACCACCACCCACCCCCTCATCCCCCACGCCAACCGCACAACCGCACAACCGGCTACCGCGCCGACGTCTGCGGCGCCCTCCCCCACGCCAACCGCACAACCGGCTACCGCGCCGACGTCTGCGCCCTCTCCCACGCCTACCGCACAACCGGCTACCGCGCCGACGACGTCTGCGGCGCCCTCCCCCACGCACCCGCCCACCTCTTTTGCGTCCTCGCGCGGCAGCTCCCCCTCCGAAAAGGGGCCACATCTCCGCGTTTGCCCTCGACGAGACCGGCGCCGTGACCCGCCATGCCGTGCCCCAGCCGACGCCCACGAGCGGGGGCCGCCACAGCAACGCCCTCGCCCCGAGCGACTGATGCGACGACTGGCTTGCTGTGACGGATGATGAGCGGGGATGGCTCGACATTTATCGCTGGGGGAACGAGTGCTTGCGTCGTGTCGCGGGCGTGCGAGTCCAGGAGCCGGGGTTTGGCATGAATGCCATCTGCTATGATTGAAGAATGTGATGAAAAAAAACATGCGAATTGAAATGAAGACCAACTGTCGCCGTAGGCGGGAGCTCGCCGCAGGCGGCCCCCGGCTGGGCCCCCGGAGGGAAATGATGAAAAATAAAAAAACTCAGCCCGCGCAGCTGCCTCGTCGTCCATGCCCACACGAAAATCCATCAACAAATGACAAAATCTGTAATCATGTCCTCATTCGCTTCAAAATACATAGTACAGCCTTGCCATGGACCCAAGGCAGAAAAGCAAAAACAGCCCAACTTTTCCATCCAGCAAATCCCACCAATCAATCCACGCCCAAGGTGCTCCTCTCCTCTCGCTACAGGAATCTCCCGCTTAGTGCCCGTCGGGCTTCTGAAACTTGACACTATCCTCTATTGACCTGCCGCCCGAGCCATATCCATTCTCAGCCGGTCCGCCATTCGGACTCGACACGTGCAACAACGGCGTCGACTCATCGCCATAAGCAGTGTCGCCCGTCTTGGTCGCGTCGTCGGCGCTCCTGTTACTGGGACCATCGCCAGCCACAAACGTCGTCACGTTCAGGCCTTGCTTGATTTTGAACACATTGGTGCGAGTGTTGCGCGGGTTGGCAGCCCGATTGGACGGAGCAAGGTGCCGAAGCTGCTGTTTCATCTCGTCGAGCGATGCCTTGAAAGGCACTGGTCGATCATCAGGTTTACCGTCTGGCCCAGCAGAACCACGCCGTCGCATAAAGACGGCCACTTTGGCATGTCTTTCCGGCACACCGTCACTCAACGCACCTAATGAGCCGACAACCGGGCTGCCAGCCTCTAGTTGTTCCGCAATATCCACCAGTGCGGCGCCGTCGCCTGGTTTCCTACCCACGAGAGCGGCGCCAGCCTCGGCATGAATGCGACGCGCCCGTGGTGCTGGCGTGAGTCGCCTAATCGCCTTGTGAACGTCAACGTAGACATCAGACTCGTCGACGATTTCCCTGCACGGCAGTTAGATGGTTCCCTTTTTTTTTCTTTTTTTTTTTTTTCTTTTTTCACACTGCCCAACAGACAGAGTCGGGAAGAGGGGGAGGGGGCGGCAACGTACTCCCCAATGAGCTCCTCAATGACATCCTCCAGCGTGACAACACCCAGAGCACCATGGTCCGAACCGGGATGGTTCGACACCAAAACCATGTGCGACTTGCCCTCCTGAAAAAAGTTGATGATGTCTAGGCAGCTGGTCTCGGGCCGTGTCTCCACTATTGCGCCCAGGGGAATTTCTCGGACCGGTATCTTGTCTTCGGGGTCATATGTGATGAGCGTCTTGACCAACAAGATGCCAACAAAGTCGGTGGCGTTACCCGCGCGGTAGATGGGAATTCGAGAGTAGCCCGACGACAAAATTTTATCCATCGTCTTTTCGTCCAATACATGATCCTCGGCCAGCGTAAACACATCGTCCATGGGCGTCATGACCTCGGACACAGGCTTATCCTTCAAGTCCAAGACGGCCGTGATGATGGTGACCTCGTCCTGGTTCAGTCGCTCGGAAAGCTCGCCCAGCGACTTGTGAAGCGTCACGAGCGTCTTGAGCCCACTCTTCTTGTACACTGTCCCGTGATCTTCGCCCAAAATCCAGTCGAGGAGCTTGGCAGTGGGCCATGCCACGGGGCTCATGAGATACATGAGCACGAGTACGGGTTTTGACATGTAGCCACCAATCGGCAGGCCGTAACGAACGCAAATAGACTGAGGAACGATTTCGCCGAATATGACTACGCGCGTCGTTCACATGGTCAGCAAGCTAGACCAAAGGCTTGTCATCAAAACGGCCTTCGCCATGCAAGACATACCAATAAGAACCGTACTGCCGACAACGGCTGCCACGCCCCCTCCCAGCGTCCTGTCAAGAACGACGGGCAAAGACTCGTTGACAATCACGTTGGCTAGCAAGAGCGTGACCAGCACCCAGTGTTTCCCCTTGTTGAGCAACTGCAAAACCCTCTCGGCATTTTTGTATTGCGGTTCACATGGATCTCCAGATACAACTTGCAAGTAGATACTGTCTTGTCCCATGAGACTACAAAAGAGACTTGTTAGCAAGGTCACTGCTCAGATTTTTGCGTCTCCACGTCATCAATGGATCATCGGCCAAGAGTTCACATTCACATGCCAAGAAGCAGAACAAGAAGAAGAGAGAGAAAAGGAAGAGAGAAAGAGGGAGAAGAAGAAAAGGAAGCCAACGTACGCAATAGTCAATCCAGCAAAAGCACCGCCGAGAAGAACAAGTGCCATTGACGCCACATACAGCACCCAAACGGGAGTGCCTTCAAGGTCATCGTGCTTGCCTGTGCCTTCAACCAAGGGCGCCGCTGCGGCAAGTGAGAGCCTGGTTCCTAAAATGTGACCCAATCCCAAAACACATGTTCGCACGCCGGCGAAGCCGCCAGAGCCGCCGCTCCGTCGCATGTCACACCTGGTGCCTTTTTCTTCTTCTTCTTCTTCTTCTTCTTCTTCTTCTTCCTCCTTCTTCTAGTGCAGCTCACGGATGTGGGTGGTTTGTTTCGCGACGCGCCCGGTCGCAGAAAAGCACGAGCAAGATGTCGTGGCCGGCGAAAAGCACGGAGCTGGCCAGGAATGGTTGGAGACGACTCGAGGCAGTGATCTGACGATGATGTCAAGGGCGAATCGGCTGATGTCGTATGATGGATCGCCCCGTCTCGGCTCCCCCTCGAACGGCCAAGAAGATGCTTGTCAGCGGGGGACGAGCTGACGGCGACTCGCGGCAGAGAATGCAAAAGCACAGTCTGCCTACCAGAGAGCCACACGGCCACGATGTATCGGAAGGGTTGGATGGTGTTTGCTTGATGATGCAAGGTGGAAAGAAGAGGTTGAGGCTTGGGCCAGTCACAACCTGGCAAGCAGAAGAGAAAGTCGAGAGACCAGACGACGAGACACACCAGACGACGAGACACACCAGACGACGAGACACACCAGACGACGAGACACAAGCCGGTTTCGAGTGGGGGGGGACCTTTCCATGGTGCTTGCTTGGTCGTGGGCAGCTGTGCCCGCAGGGCCAATATGACGACAAGTGGGGCAAAAGGTTCTTGCTGATTGGCAGCTGCCGGCTTTCTTCTCTTTCTTCATCTCATCCTTTCCAGGCCGGCAAGGCCCCAAGCAAAGACTCGTTCTACACTCGGTTCAAAAGATTGGCGCAGACTGACGGCTTTGCCTGCCGTCCGAGACGACCTTGACCTTGCTCCGCTCTGCGAAGACAGACTCGACCTCGGGTAGAACACATACACAACTGCCATGCCACGCGGCCCGAATACCACACGCGCACCTAGCTTCATCGAGAAAAGCCGAGACCTGACGCCAGATTGAACCAACCGGGGGTCGTGGCTACCGTCGCCATTCTCCTCCTCCCACACGTCCAGTCCCTTTTACAGCTGCACAAGACTGACGTCCAAAACCCCCTCTGATTTCTTGAGTCTGTCCATGATCTGAGCACTCACCTGTCCGTCGACGCCCAGGATCATGAGAGCTTCATTGTCCTTCTGCGTCGGTGGTGCTGTGGCTTGGCCCTGTCTCGCCTCGGCGTCTAATCCACCAACCTGCATGTACCGGATATTGATGCCATGTGAGCCGAGCACCGTGCCAACCCCGCCGATTTTGCCCGGCTCGTCGTAGTTGTGGAGAATAATCAAGGTACCCTCTGGGTGGAACGAGGCATGGAAGCGGTCCAGCTTGGATATGTAGATCCTCTTGTCCGATCCGGCAAACCCCTCGATGACCTTCTCCGTCTTCTCCCCGGGCGGCCCCTCGGCGATGGACTTCAACGACACCAAGTTTGAGTACATCAGATCCTTTGACTGATGGGCGTGGATCTCGTTGATGACGATGCCCCTCTCCTTGGCAACGAGCGTTGCGTTGACAATGTTCACGTGAGAGTCGCTAAAGGACGACACGAGACCTTTGACCAGCGCGGCAAAGAGCGGCTTCGTGTTGGCTATGCCGGCCAGGTCGCCGTGGTACACGAGCTCGAATTTGCCGTCGCCAATCATGCCGCCCTTGGTCTTGACAAAGTGCTGCGTGTAAAGGCGGCCCATCTTCTCGACGAGCTGCACGGCGGGCTGGAGCTTGCGATACTCCTCGGGGAGGATGATGGGCGCATTGACAGCGCTCGTCGGCAGGCCGCCTCGGAGAATCTCGACCATCTGTGTGCACACGTCCATGGATACGTTCTCCTGCGCCTCTACCGTCGAGGCACCCAGGTGGGGTGTTGACACGGTCCCCGGGTGCTGTGCGAGCCGTTGGCCAACCGAGCCCGCCGCGAGAGGCTCCGTCGTGAAGACGTCCAGACCGGCGCCGGCGATCCACCCCTGATCCAAGGCTTCCAGCAATGCCGCCTCATTGTACACACCGCCCCGGGCGACGTTGAGAACTCTGGCCGTCTTCTTCATCGTCCGCAGCTCCTCCTCGCCAATCAGGTCCATGGTGGTGGCCAGCAGAGGCGTATGGATGGTGAGAAAGTCAACATGAGGCAGCAAGTCACGGAGGCTCGGGACAAGCTCAACGCCAGCGTGACGGGCCATGTCCGCACTCGCATATGGATCAACAGCCCTCACTTGCATACCCAAGCCTTTGGCCATCCTGGAGACGTTCAGGCCAACTTTTCCGAGCCCAACGATGCCCAGAGTCTTTCGGCCAACCTCGACACCGACGAGCGCACCGCGCTCCCATTTCCCGTCCTTGATCGTCCTGTCGGCGCGACCTATGTTTCGCGCCGTTGCCAACAACAAGGCGATGGTGTGTTCCGCGGCGGCCAGGATGTTCCCCGAGGGCGAGTTGATGACGATGATGCCCTGAGATGTAGCTGCGGGCACATTGATGTTGTCGACTCCGACACCAGCACGTGCCACCACCTTTAGCTTCCGTCCCGCTTGCAGAATCTCGGGCGTGACTTTTGTCTCGGATCGAACAATGAGACCTTCATAGCCGGGAATGATGGATTTGAGTTCGTCGGCAGAGAGACCCAGCTTGACGTCGACATCGTAATGGGAGGCGAGCAGCGCCAGCCCGTCGGCGGACACCTTTTCCGGCACGAGGATGCGACATCTCGCGGGAACACATGGCGGCGTGGTATCTGTCATGGCAATCGCCGCTGCCAGGGAAGCAATTCTGCGTTCAGTGCTGTCGGTGCTGTCGGTGCCGAGCATTCAAGATTTTGGTCATGGTGGTGGGAAGAGTTGAAACATGAGCAAGACACGAGAGGCATGGCGAAAGGGTCATCGCTGAACGGCGTGCATGTGGCACACAAAGACGTCAATGTGTCACGCACAATGCTCTGGCAGAAGGTCCTTCGCCTGCTGTGCCAGATGCTGACATCTATGCAGCCAAACCAAACCAATGGACGCCATGGCAATCCGTGGGCCTGAAACGTCCTGCGAGTATGCGGCAGGGATTCAGCGTCCAACATTGATGAATGGTGGGCATTTCCGGGATGAAGTAATGGTGGCGTTTGCTGTGCTGTAATACTACCGACTTACTACTTACCTACTTCCTAGTAGGTATTTGATGGGCACGTACAGGTGCACATGATACATCCATGGATCCATTCACGCACTCTTTCTCCTCTCTCCTTTAAACGACGGCGCTCTGAGTAGACTGCTCATTGTCAAACACGCTGGATAACTTGTCAGCACGTACTCGCCCTGGTTTTGGTTCTGGCTTCTCTCGCCCATTGATTGAGTGGTCACGACATGCCAATCCAGTTCATGATTAAGAGGCACATTTACGGCCTTTTCCATGATGGCCATTACGGTAGGGTCGCCAACACGCCTCGGCGAATCATCCAAACTCGGCCGAAATGCTTTTGTTCAAAAACAGTCTTACCCCCGTGTTACATAATCGGTCCTGAATCCCCTTTCCCACAGTCCATGGAGATAGCTACGTCGGAACCTTGTCACTATGCTTATCATTTGGAATCACTTCGACCCAGTAGCCGTCGGGATCAAGCATGAAGGCGACGTTCTTCATGCGTCCGTCTGTAAGTCTCTTTCGCCAATTAACCTTGAGGTCCTCGAAACGCTGACATGCAGCATCGATGTCGTCGACGCTGACGCCTATTCTCCCGTTAGTATCTAGGGGCTGGGCTGCGGTTCAAATTTGCCATGGTTTGTCTGGACAAGTACTAAAAGGACGTACAAATGTGACCAAAGCCTTGAGGCTCATCGTTGCCATTATGATACTTGAAGTTGGCATCCTTCTCCGTACCATAGTTCCAGGTGAGCTCCAGCAAGCCCTCCCGATGAGCCGTCTTCCCATCCTTGGGCGTGCCCTGCTCTCCGGCGTAGCCGAGGAAATACAAGTTGAATCCAGCGGACTGATTCTCCGAGGTCCGGAAAAGGGTCATACCCATGACTTGCTGATAGAATTTGAGCGACTTCTCGGCATCCTTGACACGGATCATGGTGTGATTCTGGCGCCATCGTTAGCTCATCATGCTATATGAGAATGCACAGGCGTCAACGTAGTGGTCTCAGCTTTCTGCCTGCAAAGGGCCGGCTTGCCATTCTGTAGGTCGTGACATCGGTTTCCTTGACATTTGCGGTTGCTTCAATGGGATTCTGTCCAATAATCTCCACCCAGTAGCCGTCAGGATCCAGAACAAATGCGATGTGATTCATGCGACCGTCGGTAAGCTTCTTTTGGAATTTGAATCCGGCGTCTTCTAGACGCTGACAGGCGGCCTGGATATTGTCGACGCTGATGCACGTGTGGCCAAAGCCGCGATGCGGCTCTTTGTTGCCAGTGTTGACGGTAAAAGACGGGTCATTTTCCGTGCCGTAGTTGTGTGTCAGTTCAATGACGCCTTCTCGGTTGACCTGGGAAGCGCCGTGGGAGACGGCCTTGGGGCTATTGTACCCCAGGAAGTATAGATCAAACTTGTGGTCTGGAAAGTCTAGCTTCTTGACGACTGACATGCCCAGGAATTGGTAGAATTTCACTGCGCGGTGCGTTGCTCAGCCTCGGTCCATACTTGTTGTCGTTCTGGCGATGACGCAAAACCCACCAGATGCCTTTGGGTCCTTGACTCGAATCCTGGAAGCGTCAGATCAGGTCGTTTGAATGACAAGACAGACAAGGCGTGCCATGCCGACTGTCTTACATTGTATGATTGAGCTTGTAGGTGCTGACGTCCGTTTTGGTTGCCATGGTTGCCAGGTGCCGGCAGATGTGTCGCGCTGCCCTGGAAATGCTCATCAGGGTGTCGTTCAGAGCCCAAACCTGGACGAGGTAACGATGATGAGGGGAATTCAAAGCACCTGCACCCGTCCGACGATGATGACGCAGCTGCCGCTGCCCCACCGTTGAAGAAAGCTAGACGTCATCCATCATCATGGTTGCAGACCACCAACCACGTGATTCGGCGGGCGAGAGACAGTCTCCACGAGCCGCCGCCGCTAGCTTTGGTCTCGCGGCCAACGGAACCTGCTTCTCAACAGACAACAGACACCCTCCATCCCTTTGTGCTTTGTGAGCGCCAGATACTGATGCCCAGCAACAAGGTCGAGTGTCTGCCCGTCTGGCTGGTTGGTTGATCGACTGCGTTCCCGGGTCGGCAATTCGGACCAGCACCAGCTCAGGTTGGGTGGGGCCCTCGCAAATGAAATCAGATGGAGCCAGACCAGTCAGCAGTGGTCGACCATCCATCCAATGTTCTGTCTGTGCCTGGCATCCATCCTAGCAAAAGGCAATTTGGCTGAGTGACGCCAGCTGGTCCTTTTTTCTACGTACCATGCACGCCGCAAAAGCTCATGTCCCCTTGTTTACTCCTGCAACGGGCGCATCTCTACTTCTCCGTATGGAATGACCCTCACGCGACGCCCAACGCACGCAGACATCCATGTCCATGGCTGCACATGTACGGTGAAGGCACGCCTCCCTACCTCGATTACTCGAGCAACGGCTGCCAACCCGGCTTCCTGGATCCTGGATTCCTGGATCTCGACAGGCCATCGTCTGTGCTAGATTGACCATCGCCAACAGAGCACCATCTGTCCCCAGCAGGCAGCGGGGCTTGAATCATGTCGGCCTATACGACTGCGGACGAGGCTGCTGTCATGGACAATGAGCAATCGGCGCCCGTCGTCTACGACATGTCTCCGCGTGCGAATCACAAGACGCGGTCCTTGTCAGACGGAGGCGGAACGCCGTCCAGACTGGCCCCGTCGCCACCATCACTTGACGACGCGCAGAGAACATCAAAAGATGATATCGATGTGAGAGACGCACGGCCGCCAGCTACACCGCGTCGCTCCCAAGCCAGGGGGTTGTCGCTGCAGATGCCGCCTCGTCAATTTACTCCTCCACCCACCGCCTTGAATCCGTATGCTAGACCGCCGCCTCTGTCGCCCAAGCTCGATCCTTCGCAGATATATGCCTCCCCGACCAACATTCTCCCCCGTCGCTCGCGCGGTCTTGACTTTTCCCGTGCGGCCACCAGCCTACATCACTCGACGCTGGCCGAGTCATCTCCCGACTCGTCACCGACTATCGGGGGTCGATGCATGAATTTTTCCCGTCGTCGGTCCGAACTCAGCGGTCCCGAGCAAACCTCTTCGTCCTTGTGGTCGATGATGGGCCATCACGAGAGGATGAATGTCGGCAACAGCTCTCTCGGGGGCACGGCACAGCATGCCGTCGGGTCAGATTCGTCGAGCTCGTCCGACGACGACGATCCCATGGATCAAGACACGGAGGAGCCCTACATCATGACTCCGCAAGTGTCCAGAACCACGTCGAACTTGAGGCTCAATGGTCCCTTTGGCTCACCTGCCGTCAGTAGCTTGGTCAACTTCCAGCAACGGCAGCGGCATCGAAAACAATCCAGAAGGAAGATGCGCGGTCCCATGGGGCTGGGACTCAATGTGTCTTCTGCCTGCATTGCCAAGTCGCCACCTAGCAACGCGACAAAGACCCGACGAGAAAGCATTAGCTGGCAGGCTAATCAATTACACATCTCTGCTACAGACGGCGACGAGAGCGCCAAGTCCCAAAGTGACGTTGATGCGAACGGAGGAGACGGGCAACGAGGCGTCATTCGACGAGCCGTGACGCGCCGGGGAAATCTTTTGGTGAGTTTTCTGTCCGTCACAAACGTGCAAGGCGGAGGCACATCTGTTCTGATCCTGTATGCATCAGCCCAAGACAAAGACGTTTGCTCGAATCCGCGCGGCACTTTTCGAGGAGGTGGCCCCGGCCGAAGCGGAGACACGACGAGAAGCCGAGGTGGTGAGGCAGGTACGCGAAAGCGACGTGACTCTAGAGCCTCGTGTGGTGCTTCCTTTAGCTGAACCAGGACCAGCTGCCAGCGCACTATCCTCTCCTAATATGACGACGACTGACACCGTTGACGACATGCAAGAATATGACATGGCCATGGTGGGCGATCTGTCCGCAGGCATGTTGAGCAAGCTCAAGCAGCACGCTATCAAGATTTCCAAGGGCAAGACTTTTTGGGACACATTTTCCGAATCTAGCAGCACCGGTGGTGCGCGGACAACCCCACCGCCTCCCTCGGTCCTCCCTCGGGGATCCTCGTCTGGAGTGAGCGACGATGCGGCCATGGACTCTCCTGTACCAGGGGCCCCATCAAGGAGTTCGGTAAGGCGACATGAGTGCCGGCACAAGCATCGTTGACAAGATGGAATACGCTGACATGTACCATGTAGGTTTCGCAAGGCAGCAACGCACAAGGGCTGAGTGCCGCCGAAATCACACGGCGTATCAACAACAAGAGACGCCGAGACGACGACTTTGACCCATTCAACTTTAAACGGCGGGCCGTAAGCCCAGGCTTGAGCGCCCATGGCTCGCCCATTCCGCAGAGTCCCATGCAGCGCGACTCTGCTCCGTGGGGTTCTCGGTCCGGCAGCACGGGAGGTGAGAAGGTGGGCAGCAGCACGCAGAGCGACACGGGGAGTGTGAGCGGCGGCACGCCGGCCAGCCTTTCTGCCGGCACCCTTGGGCGGCAGAATGGCAAGGCGAGAGTGGGGTTTCAAGGCATGGTTGATACGAATGAGGGATTGATGCGAATGAGCATTGAGTAACAATTGACCAGGAACTGGGTAGCAGCGCGACTCGTGGGAATTCGTCAAGTGTGGCTATTTGGGATGTTCTTGGTTTTGCATACGAGGCGTTTTGATTTTGTTTTGGGGCACCGTTTTTCCCCATTCCATTCTTGGTCTGTTTCGGCGCTTTGGGTTGACCTTTGGGACTTGGCGTCGGGAGTTTATCTGTTTCGGTAGTCTGCATCTCGTATCGTTTCAAATGGGTGGGCCAAAACAAAAAGAATGTCCAGGGTCCTGACGTTCAGAACCATATCATCATCACAATACACGGAGCCAAGTGTTGACAAAATTTTGATTCATTACGATTGGTATGTGGTATATAGAGTGACGCGCGCCAAGTAATGCAAAGCCTCGGATCGACTCGACTGCACCGGGGATGGCATATCGAAAAGATGACAGGACCAGTAAAAAACTTGCCTAAAGAAGGCAGCGAGAGAAAAGACGCAAAGAAAAGAGGTCCAAACGCTAACTCGCTACTGATTTTTCTTCTCTCCATCTTTGCTGCCCTTGCTTTGCAAAGGAGAAATGAAGCAACGATAAAAATTGACGTCGGTCCAGCAAAAGTCTTCCTATGACGGAGTTTCCCCCCCCCCCCCTTCCCCTACTTGCTCGGTCCGACCCCCTCATCTGGGACCCTCATCGTATCAAGCTTGTCGTCAAGCCAACGGGCCAACTCAGCGGCATGTCTCCTCATGGCGGCGACGCTGGCGGCACTCGCACTCTCCAGACTGGTCGTCGTCTGCCCGCCTACGCTGACAAGACTCTCCACTTCGCTCGAACTGCCAGTCGGGGCGTCGGCGTCCTCCTCGTGCTGCGACTTGGCATCGGGCTCGGGCTCGTGCTCGTGCGCCGAGGAGCCGGAGCCGGAGCCGGGGCCGATGCAGACGAAGAGCAGGCCGCATTTTAGACGGCGGATGATGACCGTCCCGGCGGAGAGCTGCACGGTAATGGTGACGGGTCGGATGGAGGGGCCGGTTCTCCTTGGCGTGACGGTCGTTTTGGGGGGTGCGCTGCTGTTGTCGTGGGGGCTTGAAACATGGTCGTCGTCGTCATCGTCAAAGTCGGAATCCGAGTCCGAGTCCGAGTCCGAGTCGGGGTCGAGGACGGGGGAGTTGGCGACTGGTTCCGGCGTTGGCGAGCCGGGGAGGGCGGAGGGGATGTTGACGGAGTAGGCGGTGTGGATGGCGAGGAGGGAGGCCGAGACGGTGGCGTGGGTGCGTAGGATGGAGGCCGGGTGAGGGCTTGCGTGGGCGAGGAGCTTGCCGTGGGCGGTGGTGAGGAGGAGAGTGGGCAGCTGGGGAGTTTGGTTGGCGTGGAGGAAGGCGCTGAGTCGCTTGGTGAGGAGGAGGGGCGGTGATGAAGAGGAGAAGGCCATGGTTCTGGTCTTGTTGTTTCTTTTTTTTTTTTCCTTTTTTTCCTTTTTTGCTCTTCTTGCTGCGTCTTGTTTAGTGGCCGGGCCGCGGGATGTGCAAAAGGGAAAAATTGTTGGCGCCTGGTGTTTGCTAGAATCCGGTAGTCGCAGGACGTGCGTTCGGCTGAGAGGGAAATGAGGAGGCTGTTTTTTTTCTTTTTTGTCTTTGTTTCGGGGGGGAGGGCAAGGTTGGATGCAAGCTGGTTAGAGCAAATGAGTTGTTTATGGTTGGTGACACGGGCGGTTTGTGGCGACCGGATAGGTGTAAGCGGCCAGAGCCACTATCGCGTCATGGAGACGACGGCCAGAAAACCTGAGCAGGATGGACGGGTTGACGGACGGCTCAGTCAGATCGGGTGTGATGAGGACGTCTTGGAGTTGATGATTTTACGTTTGTTGGTTGGCTGGCTGGAGCTTCTTGGATTGGGCACGCTAGCCATCCATCCCCATGCGGGGGGGGAATCCTTCGAGTTACCCCAGCCAATCCAACCTCCCGTCTGTACATTGTCAAGGTACATCGCGCCATGAGCAGCTTGCCCCATTATTGTCCTTTCTTTTTTTTTTTTTTTTTTTTTTTTTTTACTAGTCTAATTAGTTGTTGTTTTTTTTGTCTACTAAGCGTACGTCGTCGGTTCGTGGTGTCT
>AFQZ01001199.1:0-15274 GCA_000222935.2 Aciculosporium take MAFF-241224
GAAGAGAAGAGAAGAGAAGAGAAGAGGAGAGGAGAGGAGAGAAGAGCAAAGAAGAGAAGAGACCTAAATCAGTGCAGCATAAAAGTAAGCAGCAAGTTACGTACCAGCGCATGTCTCTCAGCTTTCTGAAAATTATAACTCCTATACATGGGATCAAACCAAGTCTCGACGAAAAACTTGGCCCACTCCCCGTTGCGAATCACCACGCTGTTGTGTACCAAGCCTTCCTTGTCTTGGCTCACAATAAAGTCGATATTCTCGCCTCGAAGATGAGAAAACGTCTTGATGATGCTGTCTGGCGGGACGACAGGGTAGTCCTTGATCATCAAAGTCTCCAATTTTTTGGGGTCGGTCACCTGGTCGTCCAGGCTCTTGGAAGGATCCAAAATGTAGGCGTCCTGGTCGAGGTACCAGATGAACTTGCAGTCGGGGTATTTCGACAGCGCATGGCGCATGGCGAAGACCTTGGCCCATGACTTTGGTATGCCTCGCGTGTCGTATTCTTTTGCATCGATGATCATGACTTGATAGCCTGTTTGCCTGCGGTCAGCAATTTCCCACTTCCTTCCACCTGCTGACCTGGGCATCGTTGTAAAAAGTCTGTATGCCCCAGTTTCTTCATTCACCACGTCCCATTTCCAGCGTGGATTTTCTCGCGAACCAGCCAAGAGGCTTGACAAACACTCACCATGTCTCGCCGCATAGTTCTCACGATTCGTCTTTATCGTGGTCAGGTAGGCCGCGTTGGCTTCGCTTGGGTTGATGACGGTGACGAGGACAACGGAAGGATAACCAGAAGGCACATGCTCGTGGTAAGGGTCCGGTCGTCTGCCCCCAAAGATAAAGTACAGGATGCCGAGCAGCAGCAGTGCCCCGACGGCAATGCTTTTCAGCCTGCTTCTCCGTAGCAACGACATTTTTGATGATCTCGCCTGAAACGGCGGCGGGTTCGAGTCTTTGCGAGGGGGGTATGCAAAATGCATTGCGGTAACGGCCGTCGTCCGCCTATCCGATGTTGTTTCCCCCCGCTCCTGGGCGCCAATTCTGCAGACCGTAGCGAGCAAAGTCCGTCAACGATCCGAAACGCAATGATGGGACATCAGCAGGAAACGAGCGACGCGCGAAGGGACGGCGAAGAGCCGGGATGGGGCCAAGAACCGCGGGACAGACAAATTCAGTCGGGCGTTTTACGCGCGACACGTTGCTTTGCAAATGGCGACGGCTGATGTTGCAAGCGACGGAGTGAGCGAACGAGCGATTGACTGACCAAAGAATGAAGTCGTGGGATGCCTAGCAAGGAGACGAGATGGACAATCGTATTATGAGTTTGCTAGCACAGATTCTGAACGAGGGCCACTTGTCAATCGATACAGACAATTAGGATATGGCGACGGGGCCCACCAGGCTAGATGTGACCTTGCCACATCTGGTGCCAGGACATCAGACGTGGTACTTACTGCCCAATAAAATGTTAAGCAACAGAGTCACCTGGCGGCTGACTGGATTAAAAAAAAAAGTCCGTAAATCGATTCTCGCCTTGCAACGGCATTTATGTAGCCGGACAAGTTTCCATCAACAGTGACACGGCCTGCGACAACTACCGTCACTTTTCTGCGGCCCCTGAAGCTCGGTGGGTACACATCTTATCACGAACATGCTGCGACCCCAGGCCTTAATAGATGCAAACCCGAGGATCAAATTTGCTAATATAGCTGAAGAAAGTCCTTTATCCAAGATCCCGACTAAGCCTGGCGTATCACAAGTCTCACGTAATATACACCAGAGAACAAATAACTTCCATCTTGCTTCCCTTGGTTTATTCGTACCAGACCTTCCCACCAAGTTGGATAACATCCAGGTACTGCAAAAAAAAAATAAAAAATAAAAAAAGCCAAGAATATGTATCAGTCCATCACACAGGAGAGCAGCCCACTCACAAACTTTGTACATGTAATAGTAGTACCTAGCAGGTGCTTGAAAGAGGCAACAACACTAAAACAGTGTATACGCCATATATCGGATGTCGCTGACTGTATCATACCCGAACCGGCGAGCACATGGAACCAAACGGTTCAGGCTCAAGGGTTTGGAAGTAGAGGCTAAATGTATGCACACAGACTAGTTGGCTTGACATGGAAGAGTAAAGTCCAAGACAACTTAAGAGTGTGCAACCAAGACACAGTTGGCCAATCATGGCAAGTCCGGGGACAAAGGAGCAAAGGGGCAAACAAAAAAGAAAGAAAAATACCACGCAGCAGGACAGGAGACTGTGTCCATGGTAAGAGCTCGGATTCAAACGCTGCCACTACATATCGTTCCCATTCTGCCAAAAGACTAAGCAAACCTGGAGGCATCGCTTGTTGGTTCTTAGTCACCGTCACCGTCACCGTCGTCATCGTCGTCGTCACCAACATCCATGACTTTGTTGCTGACTTGCGTTAGAAGCCGCGCACTCATGGCCTTCACGAAACGCCATAGTGCCATCATGAACGTAAAGGCCCCAATTGCCACAAACAAGAGGTTGAAATTCTCCATCCTCCTCCTTCCTGTTCCACCTCTTCTGCCCGAAGCAAATAAGCCACCTGCTCGAAAATTGATCCAGTGCCACGGACCCATACTAATGAAGGATTTCAGGGCGCCAATCAGCCCTAGCGAGAAGAAACCCTTGGTGAAATGTTCCAGCCATGTAGATGGTTCTTGATATGGAGGACGTCGCAGACCGTCAGGGTCCGACACGACGCTTGATACGGTATCAGCTATCGACCCTACTGGATCGAACCATAGGTCCAATATGGGATCCGCGATGAAGCCAAGAATAAAAAGACTGAGGATGAAGACGACGACTGTCAACGCGATTTGTGCCCACTTGCTGCTCAGCTTAGTAGCCCAATGCAGTCTCGCCAGTCGATAATTGAATTTACATGTTGGACACTGCCAGAAGTTTCTGGTCGCCAATGGGGCTGTCAAACGCCATGCATCCAGGCAGCCTTCGTGAACGTATTTTCCTGATCCTTTGCATTTGCAAGGCGACAAAAGGCGGCCCAGTTCCGGGTCGTCCGACTCGTACACCGGGCGAGATGATGCCGTCGAGATACCCAACGTGCTCGACACGTTGGACGGGAATTTGGGATTTTCCGTATCTAAGCAGATGCGACACGTCCTCGGCCTGTATTGACGCCCGTTGGGCCGGTCTTGATTCCTCGGCGGCAGTTCTTCGTTGGTCGTATTTGAACGCGGTTCGAAAGTGGGCTCTGCCTCTGGCCGTGTAAGGGATTCAGCGCGTCCAGCCGAAGACGCTGACGCAGCGTATGGCCGACGCTCCCGGGCCCAAGAAGACAACGCGTCAGGGTCCATCGCTCTCGGGAGTGTGAGAAACTATGCGAAAAGGAAAGCAGGATTGGTCTCTGTCTTTGAACGTCCTTGACAGGAATTCAGAGAGGAGCGGAGTTGCGCTTCGTGTCAGCTGCGCGCAGAAAAGTGTCGCCCAATTAGGCACTCAGCTCGCCTGCGACGTCACCAGACATCCTATGCTTCCAGCGGTAAAAGCTTGCCAAGAGCACGCCAGTGGCAATATAAAGATATTATGTAGGTAAAATGGTAGTAGGGTATGCCCGTGGAAAGCTGTCGGAGAAGTTCAACCTCCGGTCAGGAGGAAGAGCCATTTCATTGTTGCTGGCGGGAGCGAGTTGGACAGACAGTGGAGGGTACGTGGATGATTCTAGCAAACGAGAGGCCAAGACCAGTACTGTACATGGGAAGGTGGGGCCACTTGTGACTTTTCGGAGAGCGGCTAAACCTTGTGCCGGACACATGATTGCGAGAGCTACCTCACCTCAGGTCCTCAGCCAGCTCGACGCGCAGCTCGGCTGTGCCTTGGCGACTGACAACCAGGCAGTTGGTGGAAAACGTGAAGCTCAACCACCATAATCGTTGGCCTCATCTTCTTCGGCCTCGAATCGCCACCCTCCAAGTCCGACACCACAGGTTCTCTCCCTCTCAGCCACTGCCAGTTACGGCTGCAACCATGGCGGATCGATACTCCTTCTCCCTTACGACCTTCTCCCCCAGGTAAGCAAGCATGCTGATGTCACTCCCTCCATGCCCTCAAAGGTCCTTTGCTAATGGGTACCATGTAGCGGGAAGCTGGTGCAGATTGGTACGGAAAGACGCGAACTTGAAGCTGGTTTTCTTCCATTTTGACGTATAAGGCAATGGTAGACGGGTCTTGACATGGTGCTAATTTACCTACCAAACAGAATATGCTTTGAACGCTGTCAACCAGGGAATCACCGCTCTTGGTATCAAAGGTATGTGCATGCCAGATTGCAACACTCATCATGTTTGGAAACAGTACTCACACGACTCAGCTACCAATGGCATTGTTCTTGCCACGGAAAAGAAGTCTTCTTCACCCCTCGCCGATCAAAGCACCGTGTCCAAGATTAGCAACATCACACCAAACATTGGGACTGTTTATTCTGGCATGGGTCCGGATTACCGAGTCCTCATCGACCGAGCACGCAAGGTCTCTCATACTGGCTACAAGAGAATCTACAACGAATACCCTCCCACCAGAATATTGGTTCAGGATGTCGCAAGAGTGATGCAAGAGGCAACCCAGTCTGCCGGTGTTCGACCCTATGGTGTGAGCATGCTGATTGCTGGCTGGGATGATGGTATCGAACCCGAGGAGGAGGCCACTGCTGCGCAAGGCGAAGAGAAGAAGCCAAATACCAAGACGGGCGGCATTCACAAGGGAGGTCCTATGCTGTACCAAGTTGACCCCACTGGAAGTTATTTCCCGTGGAAGGCTACCGCCATTGGCAAAAGTGCGACCAAAGCGAAGACTTTCTTGGAGAAGAGATACTCCGAGGAACTGGAACTGGAAGATGCCATTCACATTGCCTTGTTGACCTTGAAGGACAACATTGAAGGAGAGATGAATGGCGACTCGATCGAAATTGGTAGGTTCACTTATTGGTCAACTTGGGCTCTATGACTTCTGAAATTAAATTGACGACTATTCATAGGTATCGTCGGACCACCGGCTAAACATCTGCTTGGACTTGAGGGCGTTGAGGGAGCCACTGGTCCTCGGTTCAGGAAGCTCACACCCCAGGAGATTGAGGACTATCTGACGAGTCTATGATGTGGTGTTGTCTCTAGCTAATGATGGGAAGTCTTCTGTATAAATAATAAAACTCTGAATGCTCGAAGAGCCGTTCAAGACCCCAAGTTTGGCTTCTACTCTTTAGCAGCACTGAGACGTAAGTGCTTTGTATTTTCATTCGACTTGTCTGACTGCCGTGACGATGAACGAAGATCTAGGTCCCGCCGCCACGCCTACGACTTTGTGATTTGTAGGTAAGTCAGGCTTGATGTGAGTCCACTCCTGGACAATGTAGTCTCTACCTCGCCCTAAGCCGAGCTGACCATTGCGGTTCGCGCCAATCACGTAGACACTCCCGTCAGTCGTCAACGCTATGGCATGAGACTCCCCAAGCGCAAAGTCTTGCACGTCCAAGCCTGGGCCAACTTCGTAATAGTTGGGTATCGCACTCAACTCTTCAAAGACATGAGATCCATGACAATGCGCCCCAGGAGAATTGCGGCCCCATATATAGACACTGCCACTTTCCGTGAGAGCTGCAAGAACATAACCACTCGCAGAGATATGCTGGACCGGATCTCCAAGACCCGTCAGATCCGGCACCAGTCCTAACGTTTCCGTCGCACTGATGTTGCGATATTAGCAATGCGTCTTTAGTCTGGCTTAGCTCGGGGAGGCCTTACGATTCCGCTGTGATGTCTCGAGCGAGGCATTCCTGATACCGAGCGTCTCCGAGCGTTGCAACCGTACCGTCTTGAAAGAGGAATACGAATCCAGCCTCGTAGGCGGCTACTTCACAGACTGGACTTTTCCATGAAAGCGCAATCGGGCCGTGGCCGGCCGTATAGGCCTCATACGATTCATACTTTATAATGCTAACTCGTGAAGAGGCTTCCGTGTCATTGTTGGAAGTTTCTGCTGAATCTGGCTGATTAATGACAGTCACCGTCAGGCCATTGCCTGCTACGAAAGCCGTGTCTATGTGGTCGAGGTCTCTTCTACTTTCCGTTGCCAAGCCGGTACCGGCGACATGGTACCCTGACTTTCCCCGGACTGCAAGTTTGTTGGGAGGCGTGAGCTTCATGTTGATACCGGGCATAGAAATGAAGGTCGTGTTTTTTGCAAAGACACCTTGTCGTGCAGGGAGGGATAGGGTTGGCCCGGTGTTGTTCCTAACTTGGTACCTACCTAAGGTGTAATGTAAGCCCGCACGTGGCTTTCCAACGGCATCGTCCGTTAATACGTTTGAGAATGTGAAGACGTCTTCTGGTTCGATGTCGCTTGACTCTGGCCCAAACTGTAATTGATTCCAGGCGTTGAACCCGGCGGCGAAAAGAGCCATGGAAGGTGCAAAGTGGATGCTGGACAGATGGATGCTTCGACGCAAAATGTTTGCCATGGATGTCATTGAGGAAGGCGCGGGGCCCACCTGGACCACAGCATTGCAGCCTGGCATGGCCGGTATTACAGGATTACAGACAGCGCGACAAAATCCAGACATTCTACCACAGCAAAATCTGACGTCCAGCTGACAAGACATTTTTTATCAACCTTTTGGACTGCCTCATCAACCCAAGAGTCTGTGCCTAGATAAACGACATAGCGGCAACGAGCTCATGTTTGCATCTACACCACTGGGCTGGCTGTGCGCCGAGTACTTCAACATGCCCAGCGGATTTTCCCCCACATTGATGTTCCACTGGCTCGCTGATGTTTGGGTAGACGCAATCAAGCTCACTTATCCTTTGCAAAACATGGTCATGCCCCGGCACTCGTCTCCGATATATATCCCGTCCTGTTCCTTATCCCATATCTGTTGCGAGTTCTGTGCCTCCAAGCCACTTTTGCCCCGTCGCCTCATTGCTCGTGCAGCGAACGGCAAACGTCCGATCCTCTCGTCGGCTCAACAAACGTTCTTTCACCCAGAAGATTTGGTTTTTGGCAGAAGATGCCGTTCGGGTCATTGGTGAGTCACATTGTGCCAAACGGCGCTTCCTTTCCACCTTCTTGCTGCTTTCGATGGCGCTCGGGGAAAACAGCAAGGTGTAAGGTCACTACGGTTGGTCCTTTAAAAAGCGTCAGGTAACTGCTGCCTCAAGGCTTACACAAACACGTCTTAATCAACGTTCTAAATTATTCAGTTTAGTAGCATAGGACGTGACCCTTGGATGGCCAACATTTTGTATATGACTTTTTGAGAGGCGGGCAAAAACCAATTCGTGAGCCTTTTGCATTAGCTTCGTCGGTGTCGCTGCAACATCCTTCATGACCTCGGCTACTTCTTTCGTCGGGTTTTCCCCAGATGGTAGTGACGGCGACTTAGTCAAGGGAGCGCCTACTTCGAATACGAAGATGGGTGACCATGGCGGAGACGCTCCAGAAACCTCCGGTAACTCCATAGAAATCCTTTCCGATGCCGCCCTCCAGGCTTCTTCCCACGGGAGACTTCCAGACGGTTCAGTCCCAGGCATAATCTGTGAGGATGAAAGCGAAAGGCTCTCTACTGCGGCGATTTCCCCTCGAGCCTATCAGCTGGAGATGCTCGATCATAGTCTGAACCAGAATGCGATCGTCGTTGTAAGGTCTCCATTATACACAGAACCATTCGTTTTCTCCTTTTTATTGGAACGCTTTGTTAACGCACCAAAGATGGATACAGGAAGTGGTAAAACACATGTGTAAGTCACAAAAATTCCCATCGTCACTACTGCATAACGGAGAAAGACCTTGTTCTAATATGCCATGCAGTGCCGTGCTACGCATTAAAGCCGAGCTGGAAAGATCAGGTCCCGATAAAGTAATATTTTCTTCCTTCATAAGGAAACGCGGTCCATTGTGGAAACCTCACTGACAAAAAAGCAAATGTAGATTGTATGGTTTCTAGCACCCACCGTTGCTTTGTGCAGTCAACAGTTCGATGTGCTCCGACTTCAGGTTGCCGCAGTGCCCATGAAGCTGCTCACTGGTCAAGAAAACCTCGACACTTGGTCAGCTGGTATTTGGAAAGCCATATTGCGTGACGTGCGCATAGCAGTTTCTACATACCAAGTCCTCCTCGACGCCTTGTGCCATAGCTTCGTCAAAATGGATCGTATTTCCCTCATCGTCTTTGACGAAGGTCTGTCAAACCTCCTTGTGTTCTGGGATGATGGATTAATTTCTTACTATCATTACAGCGCACAATTGTTGTGGAAAGCACCCCGGTAGCAAGGTAATGACTGATTTCTACCATCGACGCAAGGAACTCAATCTTCCTGTTCCGTCCATCCTCGGAATCACTGCAACGCCCAGCATGACGGAAGAAATTGAGAACATTGGCGCCCTTGAGGCCACACTCGACGGAAAATGCATCACACCAACATTGCATCGTGAGGAACTCCTCAAATGCGTTAAAAGACCACGGATCCGTAGCATTATTTATAGTGCATCTACTGGCGACGTTTTCACAGCTTCGATGCGACGACTACATTTTGAGTTTCAAAATCTGGACATTACTCAAGACCCATATGTTCTGAGGCTCCAGAAGGATCCCACGGAACGTAATCGCCGCGTGCTAGAGAGGGCGGTTGAGAAATACGACACTCTTGTGCAGAACCAGATCAGAGGCCTTCGAAATCGTTCCAACGAGATTGCAGAGCAACTTGGATCATGGGCGGCTGATTTTTATATATGGAAAGCGGCCACCTCTTTTCTGGAGCGCGTCAACGAGGACGATGGTAAGATTTACGACAACTGGATTGATGGCGAGAAACAGTATATAGCAGAGTTTCTGCGTCGAGTCTCTCCTCAACAACCCCCCCATGCGCCGCAGAATCAAGATGAGATTTCGGAAAAAGCAAGCGCTCTTATAAAAGAGCTCGCTACCATACATGATCCGATAGTATGCGTCATTTTCGCCAGAGAACGGGCCACCGTCAGTCTTCTCTGTGACTTGCTCAAGTCGTGTCCTCGAGTCGCGGAAAAGCACCGAATCGGATCGATTGTCGGTTCATCCAATCATCCAAGCCGGAGAAACGCGTTATACGAACCCTTTGGCGACTCGGGCCAGGATGCGCTTCAAGACTTTAGATCCGGCAAAACCAACATTCTGGTTGCTACTTCTGTCTTGGAGGAGGGCATTGACGTGCCAGCTTGCAATATGGTCATCTGCTTTGATCACCCTAGCACGCCCAAAGCATTTGTGCAGCGCCGCGGCAGGGCCAGGATGAAAGATTCTATGCTCTTCCTCATGAGCGAGTATTCCTCACCTATTATTGGGAAATGGGAGGCCTTGGAGGAAGAAATGAGGGCTGTGTACCAGAACACCCAAAGGGAAATCATGCAGCTCCGGCAGCTCGAGGAATCCGAGGCAACATGGCCAACGTTCTTCGAAGTCAAGTCCACTGGAGCAAGACTTGATTTCGACAACGCCAAATCCCATCTAGAGCATTTTTGCAGTGCGCTCTCCGCAGGAGAGTTTGTCGACAGCCGGCCTGATTACATCATTCGCAGGCATTGGGAGACCACACCGCCAACATTGAGCGCCACAGTATTGCTGTCTTCCTTTGTCCCCGCCGAGCTCAGGGTCGTCGAAAGTAGGCTTCGCTGGCGGTCAGAGAAGAATGCGACCAAGGAAGTCGCATTTCAGGCGTACCGCTCCCTTTATGAGGCCGGTTTGGTCAACGAGCATCTGCTGCCGTTCAAAATGGAAGACATTGCGGGAGTGGAAACCCGGGACGCTGAAGTCGAGGTCGAGGCGCTTTTCAATCCCTGGCTTTCCGTGGCCAACACTTGGAAGCTACTTGATCATGCTTGGCTGTATTCACTGTCATTCCACGACACTGAGCACCTTGATGAGACGAAATTCGATGTCGTGCTCCCGAATCGAATTCATCAGTGGCGGCCTATTCGAATATATTTCAACGCTGAAGGCAGTTGCACGCTTCAATGTGATTCTTGCCGAGTCATTTCAGCTGTGGAAGCTGTCAGCTTACCAGATCACACTTCAACCCTGCTAGCACTCCATTACGGACATCGCTGGACTGTCGAAGAAAGGCCTCACGTGATCAAGATGTCTGCCTGGGACATGGATATGACTCTGAAGGACATTGGTAGCAGGGAATTCGACGCCAGCGATGACAGGATGACGGCAGGGAACTATCTGATACGGGACAAGTCGTACACCCCGTATCATTACTTGGGTCTGATTCCGAATAAACCCCCAGTCGAACAGGTTCAAAGTGCACTGTTTGGCTATGATGATGCGCCTGAGGATGCACCGTACTTGGTTGTGAAGAAGTGGACGAGGCGGACGGACCTACTTCACCCAGTTTATGCGGAATTGCCATGTTCGACTTCGACTACGACTACTGCAAAGCAATATCCTGGAGTGGTTCCCCTTCCTTGGGCAAAAGTGGATAATCTTTCACTGAAATATGCCAGGCTTGGTATGCTCATACCTTCTGTTATTCATGAGATCGAGGTCATGTTGATCGCCAAGGAGCTTTCGGAGACGCTACTGGGAGAGATCAACATGACCGATTTAGGTCTTGTCAGAGAAGCCATCAGCTCGCGGAGTGCGGCGGAGCCCGTCAACTATGAACGATTAGAGTTTCTTGGGGACTCTATACTCAAGTGCTTTGCCGCGATCCAAGTGTCGGCCATTCATCCCACCTGGCCCGAGGGCTATCTGTCGTTTTTCAAAGACAGGATCGTAAGCAACTCGAGGCTCGCGAGAGCAGCCACTGACACAGGGCTTGCGAAATTCATCTTGACAAAATCGTTTACTGGGCACAAATGGCGGCCGTTGTACTTGGCAAACTACGAAGCCAGTTTTCCTGTTGCAAGTCCACCACGTATACTGTCGACCAAGACGTTGGCTGATGTGGTAGAGGCTCTTATTGGAGCGGCGTATGCTGATGGCGGGATGGAAAAGGCACAGGCATGTATATCGATGTTTATCAACGAGATTCAGTGGCGAGACATGGCAGCAAATCGCGACGTTTTCTACAGCAGGGCTCGCGACCAGATCGTGGCGTCTTCAGAGCTGCAGCGGCTCGAAGAGCTCGTTGGTTATACGTTTACCAAGAAGTCGCTCCTCCTGGAAGCCATGACACACCCGTCGTGTTCGTTCAACCACGATACGCGATCCTACGAGCACTTGGAGTTTTTAGGGGATGCCATTTTGGATTACATAATTGTTCGAAAGCTGTTCTCATTTACGCCGCCATTGCCGCATCATCAGATGCACATCTTAAAGACGGCCATGGTTAATGGCGACTACTTGGCCTTTTTGTGTCTGAACCACAGCAAAGTGCAGACTGAAACAATTGTGACGGCTGGTCTCGAGGTGGTCGAGAAAGAGGGGGCGTCATTGGCATTGTGGAACTTTATGAGGCATTCGTCGGAACCGATTGGGGTCGAACAAGCCGTCGTTGCAAAAAGGTTCGAGGCACTCCGGGCAGAAGTCTTGGCAACCATGGCAGACGGCGACTATTATCCGTGGGCTCTTCTTGCTCGTATGCAAGCCAAGAAATTCTACTCGGATGTGTTTGAGTCGCTGCTCGGGGCCATGTGGATAGACTCGGGGTCTGTTGAAGCGTGCGAGGCCTTTCTGGGCAGGCTCGGTGTGCTGTCATATCTGGATCGTCTGGTGCGGGACGGCGTTCAGGTACAGCATCCGAAGGAGCTTCTGGGCAAGTATGCCGTGACAGAGAGTGTCACGTACAACGTTGACGCGCAAAAGGCAAAGGATGGCAAGCCAAGGTTTACATGTCGTGTGTCCGTCGGCCTTCGGGTGGTGGCCGAGGTGTTTGATGGAGTGAGCAAAGAGGAGGTCAAGACCAAAGCTGCCTATGAAGCCGTACGAGCCATGGAGAGGGGAAATCAAGGGCTCCACATGCAGTTATGAGGCGGGGAAAGGGTGTCGTTTTGTTACGACTTTAAGACGTTGTGTGCGCGGACAGTGATGTATCTATTCGCATAGACTCGACTCCATGATACAACCGCTTGTCTGTTCTCTATTCGTCTCATGTCTAGTCCCGTTTCATGCCACCAGCGCCACCCCATCTAGTGCTCGTGCTTCTTGAGCTCCTCAATCACCATGTCAACCATCCACCCCAAGACCTGCTCCATGTCGGCATCCACGGCGGCACCACCCCTGAAGACCTCAATGCGCTCCCTGAGAAGGGCCTCGTCATTGTACGAACCCTCGACGTCCCCCTTGTGGAACATCCAGGCATGCTCCTCGACGTAGTTGGGCCACACAATCTTGTCGACGTACCCGGGGGGGTCGGTCCAGAACCCCTCGATGGTGACGTAACCGTCGCGGGCCTCGCGGCGGGCCTTGGCGCGGGCGCGCGAGGCGCGCACGAAGAACTTGAGGTCTAGATGGGGCTGTATGGCGGCGACGGAGGGCGCGTACAGGAGGAAGCCGTCGAGGATGCAGACGCGGAGGGTGTTGGTCTTGAGGGGGTGCGTCGGGGGGAGGACGTCGTTGACTTTGGCGCGGAGGGCGGCGACGGTGGGGGCTGGGACGGGGGAGGGTCCGACGGCGTTTTGGTCTTCTTTTGAGGAGAGGGTTGGCTTTTTTTTTTTTTAGAGGGGGTTTTAGTTTTTCTGCTCGTTTTTGTTTTCTTTTTCTTATCGCTCTCTTTTCTCTCCTTTTCTCTCATGTTTGGTTGAAAAGGGGGGATAAAATAAAAGAGGTGTTGGTGCATCAAAGGTCTTGGCGAGGCCGTTCTTTGTCGTGCTGCCCTAGGGCATGTATGTTTGCATTCTCCCCTTGCGGCCGGGCACATGTGCTCATACACACATACATGCCCTGGAGCTTGCCGGACTCTGGCCACATGTGCCGTGTCTTGAGGGGAGAAAGAAGGGCCCGCCGCCGGAGGCGGGAGCTCGGCGCAGGGGGCCACCGGCGGGCCCCCGGAGGGATAATTTGGAATGTGGGATATTGATAAGGCCTTTTATGATATGGCGAGGGGAGTCCGCCGGGGGCCACCGGCAGGGCCCCCGGAGGGAATACATAGGTATAGGTATGTATGCGGGTCAAGAATGAAGCAAGAAAAGAAAAGGAAAGGAAAAGAAAGAAAGAAAGAAACAACCATGATTGTGCACAGCTGCACGTACCGGGAGGACATGACGTTCCCGGATGTACGACAGGGCGTCGGCCATGGCAGGGATGTCGATGGCGGCGGCGCAGTCCCAGTCTAGGAGGCCGTGTCTGGAGGGAAGTCTGTATTTTTGCGGCGCGTTAGCATATGGTAGGTTGAAGATGGTACTGGATAGGGCATGTGTTTCATTTTCTATTTATGTTTATTTATGTTTATTTTCTCGGGTCTTTTCAAAGGGGAGGTCTGCTTAGAAAAGGGGGGCTTCCGGGAGGGACGAGGCCTTTTTCTTCTTGTTTGATGTTCCTTTATATAATGCACATATACGTATACATATTTATAGCCCTTGCTAGAAAAAAAAAAAAACATGAAATTTAGAACCTGCGTACAAAGGGAAAGGAGGAAAGGAAAAAGAAAGACTTGCTCTCCCTCGGGTCTATAAAAGTCATCCTGGTGCAGGATAAAGGAGTTGGGGAAAATGTCGCGGAGGAGGCGCGCGAGCGTGGTTTTGCCGCTCGAGGAGCAGCCGGATATGCTGACTATGAGGGCGTTGGGGCGGTCGTGGACGGTCATAACCAGGTTGTTGGCTGTGGCGGGAGCGGTAAGCGGTGCGGTTGGAGATGTAGCTGGAGTTTGGGAGCTGCCCGCGGACATTGACGATGTCGAGTCCGTTTTAACGTCGCCGCCTGCTCCTCACGGCCGTGGTCCATGGATCGATGCTCCGGTCGGGCGGCGTGGGGCGGACGTGGGCGCGTTGACGCCAACAACTCGGTGGACCGTGTACGCCGCCACCGCCCGGCAAGCTTCTGGATACTGCCCGAGAGCACCAACTTGGAGGCTCTCGCGTCTCAACCTTTCCACCCACCATCATTCATCCGTCTCGACTCTCTGCATACGACGGCACCGCACACCTCGATTCTTCCATCAAGAAAGAAGAGAAGAGAAGAGAAGAGGAGAAGAGAAGAAGAGAAGAGGAGAGAAGAGAAAAAAAGAGAAGAGAAAGAAGAAGAGAAAGCCCATGGCCGTGGTCGACCAAGGCACCCAAACAGGCATCGTCCTGACCACCGCCCTCGCAACCTTCATCACCGGCTGGCTCTTTGGCCTCTACACCACGAGGGGGTACCTCATCTCGCCCGCGCTCGCCGAGGAGCGCCGCCGCAACCTCGCCGACCCGGTCGAGAGCGAGGAGAGCGACGTGGACGAGGAGGACAGCCTGCTCGATCACGCGCCCAACTGGACGAATGGGGAGGATGCCGACAAGAGGCAGGGTTTGAGGGCGCGCGCGCGCGTGGGGCCGCTCGTCGAGAGGACCGGTGCCGGGCCCGTGGGGGCGGGGGAGGGGGAGGGGGAGAGCAGGGAGGAGTGCAAGCTTGTGCTTGTGGTGAGGACTGATTTGGGCATGACCAAGGGTGTGTATTTGACGCACATGCACGTTCGCTGCCAACAAAAAAAAACAAGAATCGAAAAAGAAAAAAGGAGAAGGAGAAGCGAGAGAAGGAGAAGGGAAGAAGAAGAAGAAGAAGAAGAAGAGAGAGAGCAGACAAGACAAGAAGAGAAGGGAGAAGAAAAGATCGCCACACCACCCACCCACTCACTACCCCTACCCCCCCCCCATCTCTCTCACCCACAACCCGTAAACAATAAAGCAAGGTGAAGCAAAAAAAACTAACACACCCCGGACTGCAGGCAAGATCGCCGCCCAGTGCTCCCACGCCACCCTCGCCTGCTACAAGACCCTCTCGCGCGCCGCCGCCGCCAAGCCCGACGGCCCACAAGCCAGGATGCTCCGCCGGTGGGAGAAGCAGGGCCAGGCCAAGATTGCGCTGCAGGTCAGGAGCGAGGCGGAAGTGATGGAGCTGCGGTGCAAGGCGCTCGATTTGGGGCTCACGGCCGAGGTCGTTCAGGATGCGGGCCGGACGCAGATTGAGGCGGGGAGCTTGACGGTTTTGGGCGTTGGGCCGGGCCCGAAGAGCTTGGTGGATCGGGTGACGGGCCGTTTGAAGTTGTTGTAGGGTTTTTTTTGGCTCTCCCTCTCTCTCTCTCTCTCTCTCGTACGTACTCTAGTTTGGGTTTC
>AFQZ01001198.1:0-15295 GCA_000222935.2 Aciculosporium take MAFF-241224
ATCTCTGTACAGTCAGTGCAGCCAGGGAGAGGCGGGATCGTTGTTCCCGCACATGGGCCAGTGCAAGTACTCGTGACTGTTATAATTTGTAGTACTGGGGTATTCAGAGGTACAATTATCTCTGTACAGTCAGTACAGCCAGGGAGAGGCGGGATCGTCGTGCCCGCACAAGGGCCAGTACAAGTACTCGTGACTGTTGTAGTTCGCGGACCGGGTACAATATCTATCTCTGTGCAGTCGATACAGCCAGGGGAAGGCGGGATCCTCGTGGCCGCACATGGGCCAGTACAGGTACTCGTGATTGTAGTAAACCGTGTTCCGGGAGGCACAACGACTGTGCCTGTACAGTCAGTGCAGCCCGGAGCAGCCGGGTATGTGGTAGCACCACATGGCCCCGTGCAGGTTTGAGTAATATAAGTCAGCCGTGTTGTGGGAACAGAAACACACGTCGTTGCAGTGCTGTAAGGGGAGACGAAATGTTAGCACAGGCTTATATATATTCCAAGACCTCAAGCTTCTTTCTGACTTACGTTGTCGACGTCGACCTAGCCGTGGACCCAGAACAGACAAGGTCAAAAGGCTGAAGCACAACAACCACAATCGGGTTAGGACAGGACCCGGATGGCGGCGAGCCAAAGGGGAAATCCAAGGCAACAGCTAGCCGCGCAAGACCAGCCAGAAGCAGCACACTAATTAGAGGAGAGTTGCGCATGATTCTTGTCTTATGTAGGAAAGACGGCACAAGTAATGGGAAGTATGGCAGGTCGTTGCAGGGAAAAGAGCAAAAAGCATTGAGTGCCTATAACAAGTGCTGACTAACTGTAACGAGTGCCGAGTGCCGTGATGAATACTCTTGGAGGAGGCTCATCGATTGACTTATATACTTTGAATATCCTTACTGCATCGTTATTAAGTCAGAACACGTATACAGCAGGACCCTAGATTAATGCCATAAGAGTCGTAGACAACATACATATTTTCTATTTCTGTAGAGACCGACAGACACGAAGAAGCCGCTAGTCAGTACTAGTTCTTGCTCCCGCCAAAACTTGAGTCGGCTACGGCCCGCGTGATGAAGCCAGGAGGGTCCGACACACCTTAAATCACACCCTGGCGTACGCCTTCATACGGTCTGTGCTGACGGTTACTGAAGTACAGGACCGCCCTTTTTATTAGCCTTGCAGTTGTGACATTGAGGGCTTCATGGCGTGAGCCGGACGGTCTGGTTGCTTACATTTCTGATAAAGTTACCATGCGGTGCTGACGTAGTTGATTTTAAGGACAGAGACAGATCTAATCAAAGACATGACGTTTAAAGCTTATTTCGGGGCTTTACATCGTTGCGTCGAGAGAATTGGAAACAAGGCAGCGTCTGCCGTTGCAAGATGCTGGCAATGAATCTCTCGGATGAAGATCCGCGCACCGCCCGACGGACAATGTCAGCAAGACAGATTGCTCTGAATACATGTCTTGTTGTTCCTGTTGAACACAAAAAGAAGACCAGAAAAGAAAGAAAGAAAGGCAAGAAAGCCTTGTGCCGTGTTTTTCTTTTCTTTTGATGACACGTTCGATGATGAATGGTGATGTGGTGGCGACGACGGTCAACTTTATATCATCAAGAGGCTGCGTCCGGGTGGCACGCCGTCTCAACTTCTTTCCAACCGATGACGGTCACATTTCGTCCAAAGTTGTCAAAAATGCTCCTATTTCCAAAGCTAGGGTCGATCCTGGGAAGTAACGTAACTACACGCCGAAAGGAGGTGTGCAATATTCCCTATGTGATTCCCAAACCTCACTTTGATTTGACCGAATACGACATGATTTCTTTCTACTACCTATGCATACACTAGGTATGAAGTGCCCTTGGTATTGTGTTTTTTTTTTGGAGGCTGGGGGAAAGGAGGGGGGAATGAGTCGCTGAAGACGCGGTGCCTTCTTTTTTCCCCTGCTGCTGTCCTTTACTTGGAGCTGCAGCGTCTTTACCAGCATCTTCGTAGCGCTCACCTTATTATTACACGGTTTATTTCAGCAGCCATCCCAAAAAGGGCCACAGGCTTGAAAAGAGTATTAAAGTACTTGACCTCGGTGTGTGTAGGAAAGGCACCTTTCCAGATTCGCCCACATCACATGGGAATTTGGAAATCGCATCTACAAATTTGCATGCCCGCCGCCGCAAAGCATCTACATACTGTATGTATGCCAGCACACGACAATGACGTTGCAAGGGAAAGATGCAGCTCGCGTCATCGAGAATAGGAACTTGTTCATCCTCTCCTAACCAGGGCTTTGAAGTCTAAAAATCCGTGTCCTACGCCCTGGCGCCGTGAATGCCGGACAATTAACAGTACTTGACCGACCATCCACGTACATGATAGCTTGACCCTCTTGGGATTAAGCTGGTTAACAAAAGCCCTGCAACACCTAGTCATGTGTGTGCAATAATTTCAAACCACTAGCTTCATGGACACAGGACCGGCCCCGCGACCTACCGAACTGTGCCGTTGTCCTACCCGTCTTGATTTTCAAACAGGCTCCAAGTGGACGAGGCACAATGGCTTTTCGAGGATGGGTGCCGGACGGGCCGTTGCTTTGCCCAGAAGCTTCCTGAAACAAAACAGTCGAATTCCTACCTGGTAAGAAGTGACTCGGCATCCTTTGAAGCAGCGTCTCTTGTTCTTTCTCTGTGCTGCTGAGCTTGCCCGTATTTCTTCATCATGATTCAACGACCATCGGCCCACATGCCAGTCGATGCTTGTACTCTCACTCCGTTAACCATTAAAGCAGTGTCCAGTGCAGGCAGTACTTCAGCACTGCTCAGACCTTCCCTTTAAACTCAATTCTGGTTTTTGCAGGCACGCCGTCTGTTCATCATCCTGCAGGCCTTTCTCCACGGACCCCCTAGCCAGCCACCAGGTCATCCAGCCAGTGATGACTCGCATGAAGATTTTATTTTGGGGCGTTGGCGGACACTGCCGTCTGGGCTACCTGCTAATATACGTTCCATCTTTCCAGGACATGACGCCAGAGTATACTCGGGCAGCCATGTCAGCTCTGAACGCGACGCGTCACTGTCTCCAAGGCGCAAAATCCTGCATCAGTGATTCATGAGTGGATGGCTGTATCAAAACAAAGTTTTGTTTTGGACAAGGGCGATGGGACAGTGCCTTTATCTGGCACGATATAGGGGACCTGGTACAAAAAAAATTGTAACAGACACAGGAGCCTTTAGCCACACTTGCTGATGCTGCGGACGTGCGATTCTCTTCCGACGTCGTAGTACAGTCACTCGAAAATACCTCCTTGATGTCGTTGTGGACTGAACCCATGGCGCTATGCCAAATACGAAGTACGTGTGGACCCATCCAATTGGGTGGATCCGATCCAAAGATGCTTAGCGAGGACGGATCATAGCAGGACCGTCCTGTGCCTTGGAATCATGACGTCGTTGTTGCCACGGCGCAGCCAAAGGGAGGCTTAGCTAGACATCAATCGACGAAACCCTGCCTACGATAGGTCTAATTTATCGTAGCCAGGTGCGTGGCGGAGAGATCAGGAAACCATGAGCCATGTATGAAAATATGCTACATAAAAAAAATGATTCTTTTTGTTGGGAAAGCACAGGGTAAATCATGCTGCAGCACCAAGGGGGAGGGACAAGGTCAATTCGTCTCCATCTTCTATCAAGGGAAAAGGAAGGTACGATGCAGATGGTGGTGAAGACTTTTGTGTTGAACTGCAGTACAGTCCACTGCAGTACAGTCCACTGCAGTACTTGGACGCAGACCTCTCGCAATTGCCGCCAATGCACCTCATCTTATTGGCCAGACATGGCTGGTCGGTGCCGCGATTTCGGACGACGGCTGACACACCGCCCTGGAGGCTCCCTCACGAGGTCGCTGGTGGCGGCTGTGGCTTGCGTGCGCCAGGCTTTCGTCCCCATCCACCTGGAGTAGAGCCTCTTGCCCCCGAAGAGGCGAGACGAACGGGTCCCAAACAATGACAGGTGGTGCGCTACAGGGTCCCCCTCCTTGGAGTCTAAATCGGCACTCGTCTTCGAAAATCTCTTGTCTTCCGTGTCCAAGCGGCCGCCACTGCCGGCCGGCCTTGGCGCGCGGGAAATTCACCACCCGGCTGGCTGTTCCTGACCCCGCTTCCCGCGCGCGCTAGTACTCAGGATCCTGGCATACAAACTTTTTCCTCTTCGACCCTTCCGCACCCTTGGCAGAACATTGCCTCTGCCTAGGTACCTAGGCAGCTATGTCCTGTAGTCAGGTACCCAGATCGATAGTTGATGACCCCCTCGCTAACCGGTGGGCAAAACTAGGTACACCTTCTCAACGCCTTCTATCCCTGGTCGACGTCGCAGGGTCCGCCACGACATACACCACCACATGCACCACCACAATCGTCTACGAGAAGCAGAGGCGGGGAAAGCAGGGAGGTTGGCCAATGAGGTTTACAACAAAGCAAAACAATTGAAAGCTACCGCCAGGCTCTGCGCCTTCATCTTCAACCGCCATATTAACACTAAGCCTGCATTGCAATAATAAGTAATAAGTGACGAATAACAGGTAAATATGCCACTAAAGTCTCTTAACTCTAGTTAACCCTCGCTAGACAGATCATTAATAACAATCAAGTATACAACAAGGCAAATAAGATAATCAGGATGCATCACGTTAGAGGCGACCGCCAGGGCCTGCGCCTTTATCCTTAACTGCCCTCATTAACACCAAGCCTTTATCGCAAGGATAAGTAACAAGTAACGGGTAAATATGCCACTAGAGTCTCTTAGCTTTAGTCAACCCTTGCTAAGCTTATAATAAATAGCAATCAAGTGTACGACAAGGCAAACAAGATAATCATAATACATCACATTAGAGGCAACCGCCAGGGTCTGCGCCTTCATCCTTAACCACCCTCGTCGATTCCAAGCGACATAGTCGTAACGACGAGTGATGAGTGGCGGCGAGTGACGAGTAGCAGGTGAACGTGCCACCAAAGCCTCTTGACCCTCGCTAAGCTTCTGATGAACGGAGCGACAAATGTCGCGGTACACATTTCGGCGGGAGGGGTAAAAAAGAAAGAAAGAAAGCTGTCTGCTGTCGGGGAGGACAGCCGTTGTCTGGACCAAAAGTTTGTGGCCTACCCTGCAGACAGGACCTGGACCCGACCAGGTAAACAGAGTCAACCGGGCGTTTAATAGAACATGCAGGTAATGAAATGGCCCTTGTGCATGAATGCGAGATGCGCCCCCGTCGCTCAAGATTATGTAGATCCGAGTGAGTGCGATGGGAGGGGGGATTCTTGGCATGCAAGACGTGCTGCACGATGCTCCAGAACTGGGACACCATTCACAACACATGTAACTATGATGGTAATATTTGTAGTATAGTATTTGTATTATAGTATTTGTATCATAGTATTTGCATCATAGT
This sequence comes from Aciculosporium take MAFF-241224, assembly GCA_000222935.2. Taxonomy (NCBI): domain Eukaryota; kingdom Fungi; phylum Ascomycota; class Sordariomycetes; order Hypocreales; family Clavicipitaceae; genus Aciculosporium; species Aciculosporium take. The sequence continues at coordinate 5,439 of AFQZ01001198.1, forward strand.
ATTTGCATCATAGTATTTGCATCATAGTATTTGTATCATCGTATTTGCAATCTCAACATGTGTGAATAAACTATCTAATTACACTACTTTACCACCACGGGTGCCAACGTCCACGCACTCCCTTTGCCAGCGCCGCATATTGACCAAAACTCAATCTACCGTACCGTACCCCTCCGTTGTGTTCCCTCCGGGGCTGTTACGTGATGGATTCGTCACGTAGTTGGTTGGTACTACCATATAGCATATAGCTATTCGTCATCGTCATCATACAAGGACATCAGTACGCACCTGTTCACTAGTTATGTGGTTAAATGCATGTTGTTAGATTGTTGATTGTCACTAGCTCTACGACGGAGTCGTCGTCTATATATGGAGATCCACTGTCACGGATAATACCGTAACAATATCCCTCCGGAGGCCCTGCCGGGGGCCGCCTGCGGCGAGCTCCCGCCTCCGGCGGACGTTCCGTGTTTTTACACAACAACCGCGGGGATGACATGACACCACATCCTGACTTCTAATACTGTGACAGTTTATACGCATTATATATTATTAGTCCTCACTAGCCTGTATTAGTATAGAAGCTCTGTTGTGACCTGTTCATCGGGATCCTCCCCGCCGTATATCCCTCCAGGGGCCCTGCCAGGGGCTCCCATTACTAAACCCCCCTTATAATATAATAAAAAAGCTGATTTCATAATCCTACGTCCTGAAAATGTCCCTCCGGGGGCCCTGCCGGGGGCCGCCTGCGGCGAGCTCCCGCCTCCGGCGGACACACCCCTGTTATGTCGTACAAGCGCCGCGGGCATAGCTCCGAATTTGCCATATCCTCCCCGCCGTGTGTCCCTCCAGGGGCCCTGCTAGGGGCTCCCATCACCGACCCCCTCTCGTAACGTGATGAAAAAGCCGAATTCATAATCCTACGTCCTGAACATATCCCTCCGGGGGCCCTACCGGGGGCCCCCCCCGCGGATCTCACCCTCTATTATAATAGAGCCGGACTAATAATCCATGCTTGTAAATATCCCTCCGGGGGCCCTGCCGGGGGCCGCCTGCGGCGAGCTCCCGCCTCCGGCGGACATTCGCCCTGTCCTCCCCGCCGTGTGTCCCTCCGAGGAGGCCGCCAAAGGCGGAAGCCGTGCATGCGGGCGTGGGCAGGAGGATGCCCAGACCGTCTTACGTGTGTACGGACAGACAGGACAGCCTTGCGTACATCACATCTCGAATCGCAACACTCGTGCACGACATCAACGTCCTCGGTTACCACAGAGTCGTTCCATTACCCCGGCCCGGCCCGCCCGACGCGGGTCAACCCAGCCCGGTCTCGTCCTCCTGCTCCCAAGTAGCTACCTGCCCGGCACTATCCAAGGCCACCCTCCGCACAACCCCCTCTGTCCCGCATCTCCGCGCCTTTCCCTCCCCAGGCAACAGAACCTCACGCCCCTCCACACCCTTCCCCCCCAGGGCAGACCCAACCTCGCTTACTTCCCCATCCCCCTCCTCTGCCGCAACCAACCCCCCCCCCCCCCCCCAGAAAAACACATCGATACATGAGCTCGCCACGCCACAAATTACCAGGGTATAATCAAATCATCCAACCCAAGACAAGCAAGCCCAGCCAAGCACGCCCAAAGCCAAAGCCAAAGCCCCTTCATTTCAATTCAACCCCCCCAATGCACAAGACCATACACGCACGCCGGCAAACGAGAAAAGAAACAAGGGAACAGGTAGATAAAACAACAAGTACACAGATAAAACACCACGACCATGAGCATGCCCCTGACCACGCCCGCGCCCCCAACCCCGACCAATACTCATCAACCGAGCAACGGACCTAATACTCACTCGCCTGATACGGACTCCCAACCCCGCTGTTGGTCGTGGTCGTCCCCTCCCCGCTGTCCAAGTACGTCTGGTCAATGCGAAAGATCCAGTCCATCTTGTCCTTTTCGCTCCGCGCCGCAAACAGCCACGTGTTGTCTGTGCCGTAAACGGCAAACACGCCGGCTTGCATGCGTTCGCTGAGCCGCGTCAGTCCTTGGCCATGGTCATGACTATGGGTCCCTGACGAGGAGCGGCCGTTGCTGCCACTCGATGTGCCCGTCCAGATCGTGGAGATGACGCGACCGGATCCCGTCCGACGATGGCCCGGTGTAAAATCGGGGCCCGACGCGGCACCATGAGCCGGCGCATCATAGTCGTCCGGGCCGTGGAGGAGCCCCAAAACACCGGGTTGGCTGTCGACGCGTGAGTTGCGGAGGCTGACGAGGCCGACCTCGTCGCCGTCCGCCGCCGAGTGAATGTGGAGATAGGGCCGGCGGAGCTCGACGAAGCGCTTGACCCAGCGTGTGGAATCATTGTTGGGCACGAGCAGATAGCCGCCCTTGAGGACCTTGGGGTTTTTCGGCACGCGGATTATGGTCGCGATGAGACCGCTGGACGGCGGCGGCGAGGATTCGGGTGCGACGCCGTCGGCGGGAGGAGCCGTGTTGGCGGGGCCGAGGATGTTGCTCAGCGGGTCGGGGTATTTAAGCCACAAGCCGAGCGTCTGTTCGAGCAACTCGGTCTGGCGCTCATTGTATTCCGAGGAGGGTGCGGGTTGCGCAGGCGGTGATGACGTTTGCGCCTCCACCTTGATCGTTTGTTCGCCGTCATTGTATTCGGCCGACGAGGCCGGCTCAGCAGGCGATGGCCATTTTTGCCCCTCCACCTTGACCGTTCGTCCGCCCTCCTCGTCGGAATCTTCGTCTTCCTCCTCGTCCTCCTCGTCCTCCCCGGCAACAGACGGCGCTTGCGACGACTCGGGCGTATCATTGAGCACGTCGTCGTCGTCATCCAAAACAATGGGATTCACCTCGAGCTGTGCATCCGACCCGGGACCGTTGGCGCCGCCGCCATTCAGGCCCACGCCATCCTCGTGTCTTGCACCACCGACCCGACACTCAACGCCAAGCCTATCGAGTGTGCTCTGCACGCAGGCGGTCGCGGCAACTCTCCTCCTCTTCTTCCGTGCCGTCATGTAGTCCACGACAAGGGAGACGCCCCGCGGCGCCCAGCTCGTGATATTTTCCTCGCCCTTGACGTAGTCGTGCTGGCTGTTGATGCGCCACAAGTCGCCGACTCTCTTGATGGGAGCAGGCCGCATGGTCAGCATGAAGATGGCCGTGGACGAGCGGACGAAGCGCATATTCTGCCACAGCGAAGAGAACACGGAGGTTTGGCGGACAAAGCTCCGGGACAATATCTGCACGCACACCTTGTGCGCAAACTTCATGGGCTCCGCCAGTTTCTCCTCGGAGCTAATCTCCCAGTGAATCGTCATCTGCACGCGGTACCTATCCGCCGTGACGCGATCCAGCAGCAGCGAGTTGTGCAGGCCCGAGTCCCACTGCGCATAAACGGTAATGTTTCGCGTGCCGTTGGGGTTCTCGCGGAAGATCGGGTTCGACGCCAGCTTGAGCGCCACGTCCGGCTCGCTGCTCCCCATGTCGGGCGTCTTGCCCGCCGAGTCGACGAGGCGGACCTTGCCGACGCGCACGGCGGTGACGTCGCCCCACGGCAGGGCGTCTCCCGAGCTGTGCGAGATGCTGATGCCGATGCGCCGCTGCAGGCCCTGGTGCAGCTGAAAAGTGCCCGTGTCGAGCTCGCTCGTCTGGCTGACCTCGACCGGCTCGTAGTCGCCGTTCTCGTCGAGCTCCATGATTTGCACGCGCGACAGCAAGTCGTGCTTCTCCTGCTTCAAGAACTGCGACTCGTTGATGCGCGATCCCTTCTTCGGCCCAGCATCTCGCATATCGTCCCAGCTAAGGAGTTTATCCAAGTGCATCGCCGAGACCTTGGCAAAGATGGCGGCCCGCAACGTCACGTCCGGAGACGCAAACACGGGCACGCTCATGTTGTGCACACTCTCGAAGCGGATCGGGCCCTCGTCAAACTCGGAGATCATCTGCGTCGTCGTCACGCCGCCGTCGTCGTCGTCCGAGAGACCCGGGATGAACAGCTGTGCGTGGACCTCGGTCCCCTCGCGCTCGGCAAAGCCAACCAACTCGTGCATGACGACATTAAACTTCAGCGTGTTTGTCGGCGCCCGTGCGTGCGACGGTTCCAGGGACAGCTTGGCGATGCCAATGGCTTGCGACGTGTAGGGCGACAGCACGTCGAGCGAAAAGTCCTGCACGCGGCTCTCAAACACGGCCCTGAGCGGCACATCGACCTCACCGACCAGCGTGTACGACGGCATGCACGTTTCCACAAACGGGTTGTCGAGGCTCAGATGCCGCGCGTACTCGGGCTGGTCGAGGTACTGGCGCACCTGGCGCATCCGACGAACACGGTCATGGAGCTTCTCCAGACTCCAGAGGTGCACCACGCCGTGCCTGTAGTCGATGACACGGATGCCGATGCACGGCTTGCGGGCCTCGTCCAGCGCAGCATCGTCGCCCTCACCCGTCAGTCCGTTGAGCACCATGTCATACGAGGAGCACATGGCGTGTCCGACATCGACGACGGAAAACTGAAACACGATGCTGCTCTGCTCCAGCGCGTTGCTCATGATCTGGGCCTCTTTCAAGATGGCCGCATTCTGCAGGACCGTCTCGGCCATCTTGACAAGGTGGCGACTCCGCCACACTTTGACGGCTCTTTTGGCGCGGCTCATCTCCTCGTCCGACAGCTTGGGATTCGCCTTGGGCCGCTTCCAGGGATCCATCTTGTCCATCTTTTCCTCGTACTGCTTGCGCTGCATGTGGAGTTGCCTTTGCATGTCTTGCTTCAGCTCGAGCAAGGCCGATTCCATCTTGGCCTTTTCCTTCTTGATTTCCGCCACCTCCACATTGGCCGCTTCCGCGCTCTTGAGCTGCTCCTGAAACTCTTCTTTTTGCCTCTCCAGTTGATTCTGCATCTCCTCGCGCGCTTCCTTGAGCCGCTCCTCGTGCTCGCCTTGCTGTTTCGACGGCGTCGACGGCATGGTCAGCGCCGTGTCGAGCGAAAAGTTGTCTATCGTGCCCGTAGACATGTACTTTTCGCGCAACTGGTACGAGGTGACCGACTCAGTGTCGTCGCCGTCCTCTCGCCCGACAATGACGCGCTCGGCCCGCGCCCTCTGCACCTCCTCGAACAGGGCATTGAGCTCTTCGTCTGTCAGGCTGGTAAAGTTTTGATCAGAACCGAGAATGGCACCGGCCGCTTCCCGTCGAGCAAGCGACCAGTCAGAATCGCGCGCGGCCCGCGACGAGGACGCGGGTGACTCGGGCCGCGAGTTGTCTCCAATGTCGGAAAACTTGCTGAAGGACCTATCGTGGCCCGGTCGAGGAGACGGCGCCCGGTCCAGAGCCTGCAATTTGCTAGCCGTGATGGATTGTCGCAGCAGGCTCGATCCCCCCACCTCTGCTCGCTCGGCCCTCGCTTCCTGTGGGTGGTTAAAACGAAAGATGTGAAAGTCGCCTAGGATGACGCGGTAGCCGGAATGAAGCTGCGTAGGCTCCGTGATGCGCTTGCCGTTGACCATGACGGAGGCTCCCTCACTCGGCACGACAAGCACAGTGCCGTCGGCAAAGTTGTTCTCGAACCGGCAGTGGTCGTGAAGAATTCTTGTCCCGTTGAGACGGATGTTTGCCTGGTGATCAGCATTGGTGTCGACGTTGCCGACGGTCGTGGTGCCCGGCTTGAGGTTGTACACCAGACATTCGGCAAGCAGAGGGTCATCCGACAAGTTGACGAGATGGGGCATCTTCTTTGGCGTGCTCAGACCAATGAAGCCCTTTTCGATGCTGATGCCGAGCTCTTCGAGGGCGGCCTCTCTCTCCTTGTGAATCTCCTCCGTCTTTTGCAGTTTCTGCTCCCACGTCTGATTCAGGTCCGAGAGCAGCTTCTCGCTCTGGCTGAGCTGCTCCGCAATGTCGGCCTTGGACACCTTTTTGACGGCGCCGTCCGACGTGGTGATGGTGACGAATTGCTTCTCGAGGGGCGTGCCTTCGGCGTAGACCTCTTCTGCGGGGACGGGCGCTCCGCCAGGCGCGACCGTGCCACCGCCCAGCTTGCTTCTCAGCAGCGCCAACTCCTCCTTGAGCTCGCGAATCATGCGCGCATTGGCGTCCTCGTTGACCACGGCGTGGTTCTTGATTCGCTTGGCCGAGTCGGCGTACCGTAGGGTGCTGAGTGTCTCGTCGTGGTTGATGTCGGCGGGACTGATGGCCGCAATCATTGCCGTCATACTGTTGCCGCCCAGCGAGTCCTTTAGAAGCCATGTGAGAACACTATCACGGTACGGAACCTGGGTCCCGCCCTTTTTCTTCTTGCTCGTCGACAGGTCGGCCAGCGCGGCAATGACACGGCCGAGCGTGGACAGAGATCGATTGATTTCGGCGCCTTCCTTCAATCGCGCGCCCGTGGCACCCGTCGACGTCGCACGTTCGGAGCCTGCCAAATCGACCAGGCTAATCTTGGCCACCTTTTCCATTTCCATCTTGGTCTCGGCGTCGTACTTTTTCTGCGTGAGCATCAGGGTGAAGACGGCATGACTTCGACTCGACGTTTCATTCATGTTTGTTGCCGCCACGGTTCTCGCCTTGTTGCCTTCGTCCATCAAGTTTTCGATTTCTTGAAAACTGCCCACGACGAGTTTGGCGAGGTCCTCGACATATGGGCCCGTCGACGGGTGCTCCCGAACCTTCAGGTTGCCCTTGGTCGTCGGGTTCAGCAAGTCGCGAACGCGTTCGTTGTAGATTTCGAGATAGGATACTTCGACGGTGCATTTGGTGCTCTTGTCCTCTTGAATGGCGTTGATGCGGTTGAACATTTCCTGGCAAATGTTGGGGATGATGCCAACTTCTTTGCCGTAGCCCATCATGGAGTATGACTTTCCCGAGCCCGTCTGGCCATAGGCAAAAATACAATTGTTGTATCCCTGGAAGGCATTGTCAAGGAGAGGGGCTCCCAAGTCGTCGAAGAGGTTCGACTGGCCGGCGTAATTCGCGTCGTCCTTGTTGAAGGACCAGTACGATCGATCAAAGGCAAAGGTTTTCGCGCCCGAGTCCTTTGCGCCCTTGCCGCCGTGTCCGTCCGGGGTGGTGAGGACAGTCTGGTTGTCCTTCATCTCGACGATGCATTTTGATCCACGGTCGATTTCTGCGAAACAAGTCAATACATTTGCTAGACAAGGTCGATGGCGATGACGAAACCATGCGCGGATTCTGGTCCATTTGCCGCGGCGCGCGGGCAGACGAGACGTGGCCAGCCACTACTCACCTCTCCCATTGAACGGACGCACCCGCACCACCACCTTGATATTCCCACCACCTGCGGGCGCCATGATGGCAAGCTGCGTGAAGGGGACCTAAGCTGGTCCCCTCAAAGAATGGACGTCTCCGCAGGAAGCGCAACCGGACGGACTTTCTCCCACAAGCTCCAGTTTCTGGGATGAGTTTCTCCGCGGCGCTACGTCAAGTCCTCTGATACGTCAGTAGTATTGTCGTCGCCACGATCCTCGCCCTTCATCGAACGAAGAGAAGCATGCTCAACTCCTCGATACGCTATCTGCGACGAAAGCACGGAGCAGCGAGTAGCAGCGCGGCCGAGCAAATCCCCCAAGCTCCTGCAGAGCTCAGGCCGGTCTGCCGTCAGGGGCCACGAAAGGCGGCAAGGGGGGCTCGTGCCGTGTCGGGAAAAAGAAAAAGAAAGGCACGCGTCTCGGCCGCAAAGCTGAGCAAGCCAAGCCAGCTTGCGAATTTGTTGATGAACGAGCGTCGGGATGGGAAGTCGCGTCAAGTCTCGGTAGGGCCGCAAGACGTCTGCAGGAATGTCGTGACTGGGCAAAGAATGTTCTGTCGGCGAGTTCGGCTGGTCGTGCGAGATGCTGTGCTAGCTTAGCGTCTGGGAGGAAAATAATAATGTCGGGTCCGGTTGGGGAAAGCACAGCTTGAGGCGGGCGCATGTGATTGGACAGACGCACAATGGCGCTTGGTTGATGATGAAACAGGGGCGCCTTCACGTGCTTTTTATTGCACTACCTACCTACCTACCTAGGTAGGTAGGTAGGTAGGTAGGTACCTTACCTAAGGTAGGAAGTAAGTAGGTAGGCAGGTACCAGGTACCAGGTACCTTAGGTACGCAGCAGACGACAAGAAATCAAGCATGCTCACTCAGATAAACTCACAACTGCACAACAGGAAACATGAAAAACTCAAAATCCGCCTTCAGAGTTCAACTCTCCCCCTCCAACGCCATCCCCTCTTCCACCGCCCTCTCATACGCACCCACGTCCAGCGCGCCCGTCAACCACACAACCAAGGCCTGGACACGCCCATCCACGCCCCCCTTCGGCTTCGACAACGACCTTGACCTCCCCTCCTCCGCACCATCCACCACATACCCAATCACATTGACCCATTGCCCTACAGCCGTCAACCCCGCCTCCATCGTCTCCAGCACCAAGCGCAGGTCCACCGCGACCACGACGTTTGTGCCCCGGGGGTACAGGTGGCCGAGGTGCAGAGCCGCGGTCTCGGTGTCATACGACGTAATGCTTTTGAAACATGGTCAGACTTTTCTTCCTCTCCGTGTGTGCGCATCCGTGAAGGGGCCTACCATCCTAGGAATCGGACCTTGGTGCCCGTCTTTTGCGCTGGGACTTGGGAGAGGAAGCAGAGTTGCGAGGGCGGGGGCCCGCGGGACATTCGTTTTGCGCTTGTTGCATGTGCGGGCGGTGTGCTTGTAGAAACTAGGCGTACATGAATGGCACAGTTACTTCATCTCTGGTCCGGTTGCAAGCCCGCCGTCCGCCGTCCCATGTTGTCGCGTCAAGGTTTGCCCCGAGCTTGGCTGCCGCGCGGCTATGCATGTACGATTTACACCGCATCTGTCCCGTGCGCCACAGCTGCATCGCTTGTGTCGGGTGGCTCACCTGGTACAACCTCGACCTACCCTGAGCTACCAGCCACTTTTTTCTCTTCCACCACCATCACCAACAGCTTCCTCCCATCTAGTACAGGGGTCGCCTCTCTCGTTTGCAAGAAAACAAAACAGAAGAGAACAGAAATGCCACCCAGTTCCGACCCCAGATTCGTCTACAAAATCCTTCCCGCGCCCCCGCCCGACCCCCTCCCACAGTCCCTACCCCTCTCGCCGCTCGACCGACAAGACGGCTTCATCCATCTCAGCACAGCCCAGCAAGTAAATGCCCTCGCCAAGACACACAATCAATCTATCAAGTGATGCTCACCTCCCCAGGCACCCCTCACATGCGATCGATTCTTCCGCCCCAGCCGCACGCTGTGGCTTCTCAAGCTCGGACTAGCCCGCTTCGCCGACCCCGTCAAGTGGGAGGACGGCTTCCCGCACCTGTACGGCAACCTCGGCCGGGACGACGTCTTGGCCGTCGAAAAGTTTGAGAGGGCAGAAGGCCAGACGTGGATGGATGTCATGGGCGCGTCGACATGGTTGGAGTGACTTGCAAGGTATTATAATACATGGTACTAGATTCCTATAACTGCCTTGATGTAGTAGCATGATAGAGGCAGGCAAGCCTCAGGTTTTGTTAGGTAATTGATCAATCTGCCTTTGATTATCCCTCCGGGGGCCGCGGCGGACTGCCCCTCAATAGTATAAAGGAGCTGTATCAAGTATTTTTATATTCCTAGATATTATACTACGGTTGCATCAACCCCGACATTCGCAAAAATCCCTCCGGGGGCCCCGCCGGGGGCCGCCTGCGGCGAGCTCCCGCCTTCGGCGGACCACCTCTCTATATTTTAAAAGAGCCACATAAAGTGATTATATATTCACAAACATTATGCCAGAGTCGCATCAACCCCGACATTCGCAAATATCCCTCCGGGGGCCNCCGGGCCGGCCGTCGTCGG
>AFQZ01001197.1:0-15296 GCA_000222935.2 Aciculosporium take MAFF-241224
GAAGTAGAGGAGAGAGAGAAGAGGAGGAGGAGGAAGAAGAAGAAGAAGAAGAAGAAGAAGAAGAAGAAAAAGATCTAGAGCTGAGTTCTGTGCTTGCCGGCGGCTTACCTCCTTCCGCCCAACGTGTCTAGCCATCTATCGTGGTGCTTTTGTAGTATGGAGGGATTAGGATGTAGACAGAACTAGTATTCTCTTCGGCGGATAATCATTGGCATGTCCCGATGGTACATGAACCATGAATTCCGGGGCGTCCATTCGTGGTTGACATCGGGCAGGTTGATCTCGAGTTTTGTTAGCTGGGAAAACGCCCCCAAGATCTGTACAGGCGCGGCGCTTTTTCTTACGCACGGTGCCGAAGAGGGACTTACATGAAACAGTGTATACAGCGTGGCCGCAATCTTGTACATCTCCACCTTGGCAAGCGGTCTGCCGAGACAAGACCGACTGCCCGCGCCAAACATGAGATCCGTCGCCTCCTCCATCCGCCTGCGACGCTGCTGAAAGTCGCACACGGTCTCGTGCGCGCCCTGCAGCCACCGCTCGGGCAAAAAAACATCCACCTGGTCGCCAAAGACGGCGACATTGCGCGTCACGACCCAGGGGTTCATGCCGACGTTGGTGCCCTCGGGTACGACGCGCCCGTCCGGGAGCTGGAACCCTCCCGGGGGGACCTCGCGCTCAAACATGAGTCCCGCGGCGGGGCTCGTCCGCGAGGCCTCCCGCACGACGGCATCGAGATACGGCAGGTCCTTGATGTCGCGCCACTGGGCGGGCACGGAGACGTGCGCGGCGCGCAGCTCCGCCTGCAGGCAGACCTGTGCTTCGGGACGCTTGGCTAGGAAGTACACTATCGGTCGGAGGGCGCCCGCCGTCGAGTCCCCGCCGGCGAGGACGTTGAGCATGAGCCAGTTGATGACTTGGTTGTCGTCGACGAAGTCGTAGGCGGTCTTGAGGCCGTTGTACTTGTCTGTGAAGCTCTCGACCGTCTTGCGCTCGAGGGTCCCGTCGGAGAGCTTCCTCTGGTAGTCGGCCAGGAGATTTACCGTGTAGAGGAAGCCTTTGACGAGGGGCTTGGGTCCGATTCGGATGACGGGGTTCTTGTCTAGCCAGTTGTCGAGCCAGGGGATTTGCGATATCTGTTTGTGAATAGATGGGCCGTTAGACTGCTGTATTGCACTTGTCCAGGTACCAAGGTGGGCGCATTTATGCAAGCGAGCATCCGCGGGGGAAAGACCACGTTGGGTCTCCGGTGATAATGTATGTCATACCGGCGCAAAGTAGTTCAGCCCAGCTTTGGATTCGGCAATCATGCCCTGGACGTCCGTCCCTTGCTCGATGAACCCATAGTGTCTCCCGAAGCTGATGTTGGCGGCAAAGTCCCAGGCAACTAGTAGGTAGTTTTGTCGTTTGTGTCAGTCGTCCCCCTTGTTTGAGTTTTTCGTTCATTTACAGTAAACACGTCGGGGCCAAGTCACATCAGATGAACAAGGCACGGAAGGGGAGGGACGGAGGGGGGGTTTGTCGTACAATATGTCAGCCAATCATCCATCATGCAGATGGAGCACGTGGCGCCGGAAGTAGCATCCGCAAACGCTGTCCCCACCTTATTTGTAAAGGCTCGGATGGTCTCATCCATCAGGGGCTCCATCTCCAGGATCTTGGACATGGCCCAAAAGCCCGCGATTGGCTTTGTGAACTTTGAGTGAAAAGCCTCGTTTTGCGTGTTGAAGATGTTGGAAATGCGCTGCCCGTTGACGACCACGTCGTTGATGCGGTACATGTCGCCCTACATGGTGGGAAAGAAGACGTGTCAGAATAAGTAATCTTTTTTTTTTTTTTGCTGTTCCTGTCTTGCGTCGAAACGAGTCAAACTGAAGGTAGAATCGCACCTTTTTCCACGCATATTTACTTGCACTTGCGTACACTACCTTGATGAGGCTAGGATCACTCAGACTGATGGTATTTGGGCCAACTCTGACGGCGTTGCCCCATTTCAGATGCCATTCGCGCGTGGCATAGTCGACCTTGCCTACCGCCGCGAGGAAAGCTCGCCAGAAGTTGGTATACCTTGCGACGACGGGCCCAGAAAACGCTCTGAGTGGTGAGAAGAGCTCTCGGACGACGACGACGACGACGACAAACAACGTGACAGCCAGGGCCAGTTGGGCGCCGCTCAGCACTCCAAGGACAGCCATGTCCTTTCTTTCTTCTTTCTTTTTGTGTTTTTATGCTCCCGTGAAAGGTGACCAGTCGCGTAACTGGGGCGGCAAGTCCGGAAGTGAACGTGCGGAACTGAAACGTTCCGAGAAGGGGAGCTTTTTTTTTTCTTTCCTCCCTGATGCTTGCTTGCTTGCTTTCTGCTTCTTTCCTTTGCAGTCCTTCGTCACACCGACAAATGGGTAGGGGAGAAGGAGGAAACAGGATGTAAGAGAGAAAAGCGGCCGGTCGGATTCAGAACGCAAGACGGATAGAACAATCAAGGGGGAGAATTCCGTCCATGCTGCCATGTTATCTGTCCTGAAGTTCCAAAAAGCCGCAGGCACACACCACGGAGACCGAGGACGGCAGTTCGAACCCATTGTTACAGGATGCAGGTCCATGGTTGCGACGCCGCTGCGCTGACGTTGAAAGGTAGGGGGAGGATTAAAATCAAGAATGATTCAATCATTCAACGGGGTTTTTGGTGGCACGGCGTCAAGGTGTTAAGCCACTCCTCCACCACGATTCCTTGGATGTCTCCATCAGGGTTGATGCAAAAGGTTGCAGGACGAAGAAGAGATCCGCCTCCTTGTCTTGCGCCGATTTATCGTGCATACACTATGTATGTACACGGATCATGGTCTCGAGCTCCTCCATTGACGTTGAACGTACTGTAGATCTCGAGCCCTGCATGGCGGCAATCCGGCTTGATGAGAAGGACATGTGTTTCTGCGGCGGAACGCACTTTTGATTGGCAGAGACGGGGCAATTACGTACATGTACATGCATAGGTCAAAGCCATCGTCTCAGTCGTAAGGACATGGACATGAGAAGCCAACTGCGTTTGCTGCACCAACGGACATCCAAGGTGCATTCTCAGGACAAGGGCAATGGCGTTGGTTGCCGCAGCTTTCGTCGACGGGCATTTCCCAATGGGCAATGGGGGAGGGGTAAGTGTGCAGGGCGTTTGTCTTTTGCTGCAGAAGAAATGCCGTCTCGGGTCGTCGTTGGTCGTGCTGTTGTGCTGTTGTGCTGTGCTTGTGCCGTTCCTGTTGTGCATGAAATGGATGGAATGAAGCAGAAACGCCTGGTGGGCTGCGTGCGGAAGGCGGCTTATGCCGTTACGGGTCTGACACTGGGCTGGTCTGTGCGTGCAGCTGTCCCGGCTGTCCACGGTCCGTCGTTGTTGGCTGCGCGGGAGCTAAAAGGGACCTCCAGGAGTCGAGCCAGTACGGTACAGGGAGGATGGCGCGAACCTGCGCACGCAGACAGCGGGACCTGCGGTGCGCACCCACCCAGACATCAGCGCAGCCGCAGCCGCAGCCGCAGCCGGTACAGCCCAGGTGTTGAGGTGTCCATGTCGCCTATCTGGTCAGCCTCACATGTCACGTGGGTCTCTGGTGCCCTTACCCATCTTTCAGGCCACGGAGCTAGGTACCTACTTCCTCGATAGTATATCATATCACATATTCTATCACACCAGGGAACATGGAAAATGCGGCTTGCCACCCCACCGTCGATCCGAGGGGGTTGGCCAGATTCGTTCCATTTTTTTATCGTTCCATCTTTTTATCTTTCCATCTTTCCATCTGCCACCTTGCTCGTCGTCGCACACTCAGACATTTCATGTCATGTCAGCTGTTCTCTACCGAGTACTCCGCGTCTCATCCCGCCGGGCGACCCCGGTCGAGCGTTAAAAAACTACTACCTGCAGCAGCTAACGAAATTGGCAGCCGCATGCCGCTGCCGCCCGTTCTGAGACATTGCTGGCCGGCACGCACCTGCCAGGGTCCGGGAACAGCGTCATGGATTCGTCGTCCTCGAATCAGGCTGACGCGGATCGGGTACTCTCTCAAGTGTCAAGGTATTTTGCTTGAGTGGCACAGACAGAGATGGGGAATCTTTCCGAAAATCAAGTGACCGCCACGACATGGTCCATGTCAGCCGTTTCCGGGTCCTTCTCTCAAAGCGAAAAAAGTACTATTTCAAGAGTCTGGCAGGACACGCAAAGCGTCATAATTCTTTCGGTTCAATCCTGCCATCCTACCCTTGCCTTTGCCTAGCACATGGCTTTCTCGACAGCCGCCACCCGTAGGATCGTCGTCGAGTCGACTATGGCAAGCGGGGGAGCCTTTTCCAGGACGGAAATCCCTGCGATTCTTCGCATGGCATACGGGCTTGGTTTTTTTTTTGGGGGTTTTTTTTTCGATGCAGCAATGATGAGGGTGGGCCGTGACCGCGCCCGCGCCTGTTGCAACGAGACCGCATCCGATGCAACAATTTTTTTGTGCGCGAAGCAAATAAAAAGGGAAAAAAGAAAAAAAAACCGGCAAATGAAAAAGGATCAAGCGACTCATGGACTAGGGGAAATGTGGGCTCGGAAGTTCCAAGTACTTTGGTATCCTTTGGCAATATCTTGTGCAAAGGTAATTGTTTTCATCCATTAAAAATGACCTTGTTTTGCAGAGGTCCACGGTATAGCCAACCAGTGTCTAACAAAGGCAGCAATATTACTACATGTTGAGGCGCACGCACTCCAAATGAATGGCATCATGACTGGCGGCGCCAGCTCGGGACTGCGCTCCTCCGCCAGACTGGCTCTGTCGGTCGTCGTGGTGGCACAACAGAGACTTTCAGGGATTTTATGCACCCTTCTCTATTCGGAGGTTCTGATATGCTGGCTTGCTTTTTGATGGAGTGAGATGCCCATCTTATTGCCGGTTGATAAGCAGATGAGAGATGAGTAGTCCAGAGTTTGGACCCGACGACTGGTTCGCCGACACACGTATGTCTTGTCTCGGCAGGCATATCCCTGGTCACTTGCCCCCCTTCCTCTGACTTGGCATAACTGGAAGAAATTATGTGTTGAAAGCACAGAAAGCTCATATACTTGTGGACGATGCGAGTCTAGCTTTTTTTCGTTCTGTTCTGGTTCAGCTCGTGAGATCAAAAACGGCGCGACATGACGGGCCCAGCTATGGCATCGGCGGCGACGCGAAGGGCGGCGGCTGGCGAACCGACAGCACAGTATCTGGCCCAGAGTCAATCGGAATTGCTGAAACGCGTCATATGGGCTGCAGCCGGCTTACCTCTGGTGTTTGTTATTCTTCGCTGCTATACAAGATTATGGCTGAGGAGGGTGTTTGGCGCGGACGACTACTTCATGGTGGCAGCCATGGTATGTTCCCCCCCGAATTGTTGTCTGTTCATCTCCTGTTTGATTGAAGACCGTAACCCACAAAAAAAGGGGACAATGCGTGGATCTGACTTGGTCCAGCTACTCTTGGTATCTTACGCTGCAGTCCTCACCATGGCAGCAGACAAGGGACTAGGCCGCCACCTCGAGTACTTGCTGCAGAATCCCCAGTCTATAATTGACGTTTCGCTCCTGAGTTTCGTATCGCAGCCCTTTGTCATCATGTCCTGCGCCTTTGGCAAGACGTCTTTTGCACTGAGTCTGATCCGGGTGGCTGCCCAGCGATGGGTCATCATCTTCCTCTGGTCCGTAATCATTTCGATGAATGTCTTCCACATCATCATTTGTTTCCTGGTCTTTTATCGGTGTGAGGACCCGCGCCACTTGTGGAACCCAGCGATTCCGTCGACGTGCTGGCCTGCGTCTGTGTTTGATAACATTTCGTTGTTTATTGGGTGTACGTACGAACGAAAAAGAAACCGCGCCTTGGGAATTCATGCTGATTCTTGACTGCTGATTCTCATGTTTACATATAGCGTTCTCGGCTGCGACAGATTTCATACTGGCTTTTCTTCCGTGGGTGATTTTGTGGAATCTTCAGATGAAGAAGCGGGAGAAGTTTGGCGTGGCGGTGGCTATGAGCCTAGGTGTCTTGTATGTGAACTGGATACCTTTTTGCTGAGGTTGAAACTTGAGGCCTAACTTTGTTGGGACAGTGCTGGCACGGTGGCGATTGTCAAGATACAGCATCTTGTTGCCAACTCGGATGATGAGGATATTACGTACTCTCTTGCATCTTTGTTATGGTATGTTTCTACGAGCACTCGCAACGCTACACACGACGTTTTCCTTTACTTTTTTTTGAACTTTTTTTTCCCCTTCTGTTTTTCTTTTTCTTTTTCTTTTTCCCTTTTAATATCTATTCATTTTATTTCATTTTATTGGCGGGTTGTTCCGCCGTAGGCGGCCCCCGGCAGGGCCCCCGGAGGGATATTCTCGTATTTGCACTACTAACAAGATACAACCAACCGATTAGTTGGGCCGGAGTCGAAAACGGAGTCATCCTCCTGGGCGCCTGCGTGCCGACCTTGCGGCCTCTCCTGAAGAAAATCTTTCCCGGCTCGACCGCCAAGAAGGAGACGCCCGACAACAGTAGTCACCAGCTCGTTACCTTTTCAAACTTCAACCCGTTTGCTCCCCAGGCGGGGCGGGGCCTGTGGAGCACAACCATTGCGACGGAGGCTGCCAACGAGACGAGGCTCGACAACCAGAGCGAGCAGAGCATTTTGAAGAGAAGCCCTGAGGAACTGGAGAATGTTGAGGTCCGACGCACGGTTAGCCGGAGAAATGTACGGACCGCGTCGAACTGCTCGGATCATCATATTACGAAGACGATGGAGGTGGATGTTATTTATGACCGGCCGCGAGTTTGAAAACTGTTTCGTCCTTTTGTCCGAATACCTCTGGCCGGCTTGATGTTCGCCTTTCTACATGAGCGTCCGTGGCATGCTCCGTCAGCATATGTCCATCCAGCCAAGCGTGGAATTGATGGGGTATTATTTTTTTACGCATATATGACGGCTCTGCAGCGGTGGCTGGAGAGATAACATGATTGCGGATCGATGGTTACTTGGACTAGTGAGAGACTGGCGACATGGCGGGACCATGGTTTGCGTTGCGTTTACGAAGCACATTGGTGTTTGGAGGCGCTGAGCGAGTGGTATATTCTGGACTGGGGAAGAAACGGTGTCTGAAAAATTCTCAGTACGGTTGTGTTGTGGTTATGAGGATGTTGCAATTATTCGTTGGATTACGAAACGTCCATTGGCCGTTGGTTGGTTGCGAATCAACCGACTCGCCAACGCGGAGACACGGCGAAAACCCGCTACTGAGGTCTCGCAAGGATGTGCTGCTCCGTCAGGTCTCGGGATCCCCAACACATTGTACTATACATGTAGATGTGTATAAGTTTGGTTTGCTCAAAAATAGGACAAAAGTCGTGATATGGAATTTAGCGCAACGTTGGACGTGGCGTGGCCACCCGCTTTTGGGTGCAATTCCTGTGGATATGTACCTAGTAGTTGTCCGGCAACGTGGTTGAGCAAAGACATGGTGCGGGAGAGCAGGCAATATCTACGCATCGCACGTCCCGTCATGTCTAACAAAGAAACTAAAAAAAACAACGAGTGGTGACGAAATCCATTGTCGGCCGTTCTTGTCACATGACCGGTGTCTGCGGTCACATGACCGTTTATAAGTTGACCCAACGGGTCGTAGCTAGTTGATGCAATCAACCTTCCCCATCAATTGACAGTTCTACCTCACCTTGAAGTGTGACTCGAAAAGGTTTTGGGATTTTTTTTTTTTTTAAATTTCGCCGCCCATGACCGTAAGTCATCGGCTCCGTGATGGCCGACTTTCCCCTTCCCGTCCACTTCCAAGCTGTATTCTTGAACTCTGCAACGATTGGAGGGAGTCATGGAAGATTAGAATGGGACGGAAGAAAGTGGGTCTAGATTGACCAATCGGGAAGCGCGAACGGCGCCACCATAGTCCACACCCCTGCCGTCCAGTCATTCGATGAGTATATATATATAACAACCCTCACAACTCTTGAGTTCAAGTCTCGGGAGAGCCGTGAAAAACCTTTCGGTTTGTCAACAGCCAGCATCCTGCTTGCTCGGTTTCCATCTGGACCTTGTGCGCCGACACTTTTCGTCGCAGCTTGGAAGAGGGAAGCAACTTGCCGCGCTAGCTCGCTGTCCTTGCCCCTCATCCATTGTGCCCAGAAAGAAAAGAAAGGAAGAGGAAAGAAAAAAAAAAAAAAGAGGAAGAGTCATTCTGCAACTGCCGACCCGGTCCCACTGCGCACACATCATCGGCCAACGTCCAGCAGGCCATCACGACAAGATGCCTCTGTAGGTTGCTCATTGCGACTCCGTCCATGCTGTCCAATTGAGGTTCCAGCACAGCTAATGTACTCACTCGACCGCTGGTGCAGCCTCAAGGAACCGTCCAAGAAGTACAAGCCCTTCAAAGTACGCCTCGCGCCCCATGCATGGTCGGTCTCACGGCTCACGTCCGTCAACTAACTTGGCTAGCCACTGCATCTGCCAAATCGGCAATGGCCCGACAAGGTCATTACCAAAGCTCCCCGCTGGCTGTCGTATGTCGTGTTCTTTTTCCAGTCCAGGCTGCTGTCCGTCCGGTTTTTTTTTCTAACGTCCCCAACGATCATGCCTTCGCGATGGCAACCAGAGTCTGCCCGATCCAATGGTGGGTTCCCTTGTTCGCTCTGCCGCTTTCGTCTCGGAGCTGATATTGGCTGGTGAAACAAACAGAGCGGCGAGGAGAAGTGGCGCTACTTCAAGATGCTGTGCGACCTTGGCTACAAGGAGATTGAGGTCTCCTTCCCTTCCGCGTCCCAGATCGACTACGACTTTACTCGACGCTTGATCGAAACTCCCGGCGCTGTACCGGACGACGTAGCCCTGCAGGTCCTTTCGCCCTGCCGCCCGGATCTGATCCGAAGGACGGTCGAGGCCGTCCGCGGAGCGAAGAACGCTATTCTCCATATCTATCTGGCCACGAGCGAGTGTTTTCGGCAAGTCGTCTTTGGCTACACGCAAGAGCAAACCCTCGAACTCGCTGTAGAATGCACCAAGTTGGTGAGGTCCTTGACCAAGGATAACCCCGAGGCGGCGGGAACACGGTGGCAGTTTGAGTTTTCGCCCGAGTGCTTTTCCGATACGGATCCTGATTACGCCCTGCGGGTATGTCGCGCCGTCAAGGCCGCGTGGGAGCCCAACGGGAAAGCGGGGGACCAGATCATCTTTAATCTCCCTGCTACGGTCGAGTTGTCAACACCCAACATATATGCGGACATGATAGAGTACTTTGGCAACAACATTGGTGACAGGGAGGACGTGTGTGTGTCTCTGGCAAGTCATACCATTCCTTGTCACTTGCGATTCTTCATGACGACCCATGCTAACCAAATCATGCAGCACCCTCACAACGACCGTGGAACCAGTGAGTACATGCAGTGACTTTGGATGCCGCGGCGTCTGTGCTGACATGGGGAAACAGGTATTGCCGCTGCAGAACTGGGTCAAATGGCGGGAGCTGACCGTGTAGAGGGCTGTCTGTTCGGGTTCGTACTCCTTTTTTCTTCTTGGTCCTCTTGAATCCTGCAGACACGGGCTAAAACCTTTCCATAGCAACGGAGAGCGAACGGGTAACGTTGACCTCGTCACCTTGGCGCTGAACTTGTTCACACAGGGTACGAGCCCAGAGGTGGACTTTTCCAATTTAAACGCCGTCATCAATATGGTGGAATCCTGCACCAAGATCCCCGTTCACCCGCGTGCTCCCTACGGCGGAGGTCTTGTCTGTGCCGCCTTTTCCGGCAGCCACCAAGATGCCATCAAGAAGGGTTTTCAGCGCCGCCAGCAGCAAGGTCTTTCCCGCGAGGACACATGGAACGGGATGCCCTATCTGCCGCTGGATCCGACAGACATTGGCCGCAACTACGAGGCCATCATCCGCGTCAACTCGCAGTCTGGCAAGGGAGGAAGTGCCTTCATCTTGCAGACGAAGCTGCACCTCGATCTTCCCCGCGGCCTGCAGGTCGCCTTCTCCAAGGTTGTGCAGCGCCGCGCCGAGGGGCTCGGGCGTGAACTGCTGGCCAACGAGATTACCCAGCTCTTTGAGGCGACGTATTTCGTCCAGGAGAACCCGCACTTTAGTCTCCTGGACTACAGCATCACGCCTGACCGCTCGTCGTCTCCCCTGCCCGTGGCGGGCAAGACCCAGGATACCAAGAGCTTCCAACGTATCTTTGATGGCGTCCTGCTCGTGGACGGCCAAGAAGTGAAGCTGCGTGGACGGGGGAATGGGCCCATTTCAAGTATGGTTGCTGCGCTCAAGGAAATCAACATTGACCTTGATATCCACGAGTACAAGGAGCATGCTATTGGCGAGGGCCGCGGTGTCAAGGCTGCTTCTTACCTGGAATGCAAACCCATGGCTAGCGACGAGACGTTTTGGGGCGTCGGCATCCACGAGGATGTTATACAGAGTTCTCTTATTGCGCTGCTGAGTGCAGCGAGTAGTGTAAGTTACATGTTGGGCAACACACACTCTTTCTCTCTCACGCATATACATACACATGAAGAAGAAGAAGAAGAAGAAGAAGAAGAAGAAGAAGAAGAGAAAAGAAAACGTCACTTGGACGGGGGGGGGGGGGGGGAGTTTCCCTCCGGGGGCCCTGCCGGGGGCCGCCTGCGGCGAGCTCCCGCCTTCGGCGGAAAAGTTTGATAAGCTAACAGAAATGTCTCCTTTCCAGTACACGAATAGCCGGCCCAACGGCGATCGGAAACCCGTCATCGCAAACGGTGCTGGTGCTAACGGGACGCCCAGCATCGTCAACCTTTTAGAGGCAAAGGCGGTTCATATGTGAGGAGAAGAAAAGTCAAAGGGAATGATTTATATGATTTATGCCATGGACGCTGTTGCAACGTACCCTTGATTGCGTACGTGTCGCACATGTTTGTATGGTCTACTGTGCAATGGATCAGATACCGCCTTTACAAGGTTGTGCGAGACTGCCGCAGGGTGTTATTGTTGTGAGCTAGCCAGGACGTAGAATACGGCGGGCGTGATGATTGGGGGTATATTCATTACTTGGCCTACTATCGTGGGCTCTTGCAATGTTCTTAATTTCCTTGCTGCCCGTGATTCTGCTAAGGTCGTACAAAGGTCGTACAGTGCGCAGATTGAGATTGCTTTGCTGACACTGTCTCCGCATCGCCATGTTTCCATTTCGCGCTGGTACGTCTGCGGGTCGCGTGTCATCATCTTTGCATCTCTCATCTCCTCATGATTCGATGCATCACGCATGCACCCTGTAGTGACGGCGGCCAAGTGTCTCGTTCGGTACTACGCGCCGCCATGCCTTGATACTGTTTACTGCTTTTATATTGATATCTGCCCTCGCTCGATGACTGAGGCGTGGGAATGGCGCCCGCGACATCCGAATCGTGCCTGAGAGCTGCGTTGGAAGATACGGTTGCGGCCCTTGCGTCCGCCTTTCCGCCGCTTACCCTCAAGATCGGTCGGGAGTCTGGTGTCTTGAGGTTCAAGCTCAACCGGCTACGCGATGAGCTGCGTTGGATCTTTGGAATGGCAATCGGCTTGCATCGGTTAGTTCAGCGGTACGAGGACGACGGGCAGACACTCAACTACAGCGGCCGCTACTCGGTCTTTGAAGGATGGAACCGTCTCTTTATTGGACTACGGGATAACATGGACGAGATCACCGCGGCCAAAATACAGTCGACGTTTGGGCTGCTCAAACCATGTCAGTCGCTTATCGCTCTTGCTTGTGGTGATGCGAATACCCTTTTGGGCGTGCACCAGAGATTCGTGGCAGAGTCCCCTTTGCATTCAGCCGCTGAAAAGCCATTTCCAAAGGAGGAATCCTGTTGTCACTGCCCTGGAAAACACAAGGCCGCTCTGGAAACCTCGTCTGGAAAGGAGGAGGACCAGGACAGTTGTCCACAACGGAGCAGGTTTGAGAGATGCTCGGCAGCGGAACCCTGCGACGCCGCCATTACTCGTTGGATGCAGGAGTTGAACTTTCCGGGCCATGATCGTCCGCCACTCGATTTATTTCCTGAGCTGTGTCTGGTGGAAGCTCGCAATCGACAGAGGCCTCTGTACGGAGAAGCCGCGGCGGAATGGTACCGCTACGCAAACTCGAGATGGCCAGTCATCAAGGTCGAGGCGGAGAAGCTGTTTTCGAATGCTCGGCGTCATAACTTTCTCCAGTGGGCTTTGGAGTTTGGGAGACGCCGATTTCCCGGTCGATTGGAGTGTGCAGGTCTCGAAGAGAATGCCTCCGACATCATAGAGCTCACCAATGAGCTTGAACAGGGGAAACTAACACCTCTGCACTTTTCCGCCATGCTGGGATTGTCCGAACTGTGCAGATACCTGTTGGGCTGCGGGGCTTCTGTCAACTCGACGAGCAGATTTGGCTCTCCCCTGTTCTGCGCGCTACTTGGACCCGAGGTTCTGTTGCAGCTGAAGCAGCCATCTTCCTGGCCTTCGATGCTAAGCATAATCGAGCCCTCGAGTCGCGATGCCGTCAACGTTCTTGTGTCGTCCGGTGCGGACTGTAGCTTCAGACTTGGACGTCTAGACGGAGCGTCCCACGCCGCTACGCTCACCAGCCTTGGGTTTGTGGCGTCAGTCAAGGTCCAGAGCCATGAGCTGTTTGACAATATCATGCATCACGGCGGCAGCCTGGATGAGGATTTCGCGTCCATGCTGATGGAGGTGTTTGCCAGTCAAATTCCTTCCGACTCGCGAGAGGTCGTCGCTAGACTGTTCTCCATCGTTTTGGGATACAACATGGTTCTTGAATACGGCAATTTTCCATGGGATGGCAACGATTATATTGGCCGTGCCATCTGTGAAATCATGGGGCGGAATAATCTATCACTGCCGGCCACCATCATCACGGCCATACCGGTGTTGAGTGATTCCATGTTCGATACGGCTGTGCGGAAGTGCATCGTCTCTGGCGACGAGGTGTATCTGCAGCGATTGGCTATGGACTCTCGCTTCGACGCGAATCTTCGGTTCAAAAAGTTGTGGATGGATGCGGGGACAATTGTTCACATGGCCGTCAGCGCTTCACACTGGGAAATGATTCCGGTCCTTGCCTCGTCCCGCGCCGACTTTTGTGCCATTGATGAGCGGGGCAGAACGCCGCTCATGCTCGTCGAAGACGTCGAGATGCTGAGCTTGCTCGTCCAGCAGTATGGTGTATCTACCGAGACCACAGATGTTGATGGGAGAAGCATCTGGCACCTGGCTGCCGCCACCAACGACAAGGACATGATCGGATGGCTCTGCGCCAACGACCCGTCGCTGAAATCCAACATCAACTCTATTACGAAACAAGGCCGCTCGCCCTTGACAGAGTCGCTTCTGTACATCGATGCCCCAGGCCAGGAGCTGCG
Source organism: Aciculosporium take MAFF-241224 (assembly GCA_000222935.2). NCBI lineage: Eukaryota > Fungi > Ascomycota > Sordariomycetes > Hypocreales > Clavicipitaceae > Aciculosporium > Aciculosporium take. The sequence goes on from AFQZ01001197.1 coordinate 13,426, forward strand.
GCGCGGTCCGCCAACCCGCCCACATGTCGCGTACATGCTTTTGCAGCAAGAGGCTTTGGACCTCGGTGCGGGTTCGGCGGGACTGCCAGTCGGCCATCTTGCTGTGCGGTGGGGCGAATTGGACTTGGTCAACCTGCTTGTTGACAGAGGCGTCGATCTTGCCGTCCTCGATGATCAAGGTCGCAGCCCGCTTCATCACCTGGATGCCTCGGCTGGGCCGAAGCTCGTGCGGCGGCTGGTGGAGCTTTGCGGCAGCCTGCCACTTCTATCGAGAGCTGGACTGACGCCCATGGAGTCGCTTTATGCCAACAGCTTCTTGGCGACGGCAGGCGAAAACCTGTCGAATCATCCTTCCCGCCTCAGGACTGTTTGCCAGTCGATGCTGCGGCCGCTTTTGACGCGCGACGTGTTGGATCTTCATCATGCCTCCGGCAAAGGCTGCTGGGCGCGTTTCTGCAAAATAGCACGAGAGTGCGCCCAACGATTTGTGAAGTCTCCAGGAGGACTACCTGAAATTGTGGATCAGTCCCTTGGAAATGGCATTCTGTGTTTGCATCAACATGGCCTCCTGGAAGCACACGAGGATGAGACGGGGCGGCCTGCCGTTCTGGCACTCGCTTCGTTGCACGAGGACGGCACCGCTTCCTGGCCCCCTGAGAACTATCCTCTGCTCGCGAGAGCTCTCCGGCTATGTCTTGCGAGCGGCTTGACGCGGTTCTTCCATACCCGAGACGCCTTTGTCCTGATGAAGGAGGCCCTGAACCTCGGAAAACACGAAATCATTCTTCTTTTGGCCAGGGAGATGCCCCTCCAGGAGCCAGCATCCTGTCTCGGAGGTCTATCCACGATGGAATATGCCATGACCCTAGAAAGCGATCTGCTTTCGAGCTTCGGCTCTTTCTTTGCCAACGTGCCAAGGGATCAGCTGAACTCGTCCGGGCCGCGCCTTTGTCTCCTCCTTTTCGAGCCCAACACGACCGGGTCCGGTTCGGAAAAGCTGGTGAGGGAAAAGCTCAGGACTCTGCTCGACTTGGGCGTCTGCGTCAACACCCGGATATGCACTCTGGCGCCCGAAAAGGACACGACGATGCTCGCCGAAGCCATGGCCCGTGGCTGGTCCCGCGTGACGAGTCTGCTGCTCGACCGGGGTGCCGACCCTGGTCTCGGCCGGACGCACAAGGCCATCACGACGGCGGTGCTGAGCTCCGACCTTGAGGCGCTGTCCCTTGTTATCAGGCGGCTTGCGCCGGGCTTCGACTGGGGCTTTACCGTGTTTTTGGGAGACAAGCCCGGGTATAACGCTATTGATCTCGCCATGGAGGCGCGAGCTCACGATGCCCTTGAGATGCTCTTCTCGCGGACCACTATCGGGGCCATCATCCATGCGCGGAGTAGTGTCAATCGCGGGACGCCAGCGCACTTTGCCGCGCGGGAGAATGACGCACGGGGCGTAGAGATGCTGCGGCGGCATGGCGCCGATCTGGGACGCGTGGACGATGGGGGACGCTCCGTCTTGGATATCCTGGCGGGGGATTGATCTCGAGGCCGGAGTTGGTGGCTGGGTCTTGTGCCCTGGTCCTGGTGGATGAGTGCCGGGGGATGGTTCCGTCACGAGCTTGTCTTGAGGATTGCCTGGTCCGTGTGGGTGTCCGAGATGGGCTTTATACACGCAGTTTCACGCCGGGGGGCCTGCCGGGGATTCCCTGCGGCGGACTTGCCCTGAATTTATTGCAAAAACGACAGTAAATAATCTCATCGTTGAAATGTCCCTCCGGGGGCCCTGCCGGGGGCTGCCTGCGGCAAGCTGCCGCCTTCGGCGGACTTGCTCGCCACATTATAGATAAGCCTTTTAAATAATCTCATCTTCAAAA
>AFQZ01001196.1:0-15305 GCA_000222935.2 Aciculosporium take MAFF-241224
ACGACGGGGGGGAAGGGGAGAGAGAGAGAGAGAGAGAGAGAGAGACAGAGAGAAAGCGAGTGAGAGAGAGAAAGAGAGAGAGACAGAGAGAGACGTAGCCGTCCACCAGCCAGGCCCAGACCATTCCATGTCAGACACCAAGCGGCATTCCCGGCGTGCGAATGCATCATGCGTCGTCCTAGTATGTACTTGCATAGATTGCCAACCCATCTACCTACGTACCTGCCTAGCTCTCCGCATCGTGCAGAAGAGTATGCAAGTCGACAAAGGGGCAAAGGAAACATGCATGCGTAAAACACATGCATACTCACCCTCACGCTCACCCTCACGCCCACGCTCACTCACTCAACACACGCTCACTCACTCAACACACGCCCACTCACTCAACACACGCTCACTCACTCAACACACGCTCACTCACTCAACACACGCTCACTCACTCAACACACGCTCACTCACTCAACACACGCTCACTCAGCTGCACAGCACCACCCACCCCCAAGCACACGAGACGGCCTTCCAACTCGGCCCTCCATCTGGCCCACGAGTATCAAAGGACCGCTAATCAGCCTGTCGAGACCCCAAAGCATGCAAGTACATGTGGAAGAAGAAAAAAACGGCCACAAGTCAAGTCAAGTTGCCCTCTATCCGCATTGCCATGCCCACCCTCTGTGCCAGGCCCATTCTCCCCCTCTCCTCCTCACTCTAGCAGGATGTAAAGAAGACGAAGCAGATGATTCAGAGGGGGGGAAGCAAAGGCAGTGCTACAATCACGTCAGGTCGCCTCTTATCCGCAATGCCACGCCACCCTCTGATGCCAAGTCCATTATCCGCCTCTCCTCTCCTCACTAGAACAGAGGATCTTGGAAAGAAAAAAACACACATTTTTTTTGGAGCAGTAAAGCAAAACAGACAGAGAAAACATCCACTGCCGTACTCTCCCCTCCCTCCTCACACATACCGCACCTCATCAAACAGCCCCCCCCGGACCTGCATCAATCCCGCAACTTCCAGCAAGAAGTACTGAAAAACGATGATATTCGTAAGCAGATGCGAGACCGAGACCGTGCCCCCCTGTCCCCCTTGGTTTTCGCCTTCGTCTTCGCCTTCGCTTTCGCCACGAATCGACTTGTCGGAGCCGGCATCCCCACCTGCGTCTCCAGCATCTTCATCCTCATCATCTTCATCCTCGTCCTCGTCCTCATCCTGGCCTCGACCCTCAACTGGCTGCTCCTCATCACCCCTACTTTCCTCCATCTTTGTCTCCTCCTCCTCCTCCTCCTCCTCCTCCTTCGTCTTCTTCTCCTCCTTCCCCGTCACGTCAACAGGGACCACCCCCGCCCGTAGCTTCTCATCATAAAGAGCCCCCACCCGCCTCGACAAAATACTCTGGTCGAATGCCGCAAACGCAGAAGCCTGACTATCCGCCACCATGTCTTGCTCCTCGGGAGACGGTCCAATGTCCGCCGCCATGGCGCTTCCGGAAGAGACGCTGCCCACGTTGCCGCCCCGCTTGGCTGACGCGTCACCGTGCTTGAGGGGCAAGTCCTTCGGGGGCACTCGAATGGCGTTGGGCGTCATGGCTTCGGCGGCGGCCGGGCAGCTCCCCGGCGTGGAGGTCCCTGATCTGACGCTGTGTTCTTGACGCCCCCGGGGGCTCGCCGACCGGCTAGGGGTGCCCAGCTCGGAAAGCAGCCGCTGTGCAAATCCTTCGAGGGCCGAGGGCCGTGACGGCGACCCCGCCCGGGGCGCGTCGTCCGCCGTCACGATGATGCTTGCGCGCTCGGGTGTGCCGGGTCCCGAGCAGCGGGATGCTCTGCGCGCCGGCGTTGGCGGCAGAGGTCCATCCAGCATGGAATCAGCAGTTTGGAAGGCATCTCGCCTCTGCTCGAGGAGCTCCTCGAATCGCGGTATCGTCTGCTTGTAGCTTGCCACTTGGTCCGCGAGGCCTTTCAATGCCTGCAGGATGCGCGGCAGCTGCGCTTCCGACCACTTGGGTCTGCTTCTGCAGTGCTGGGTGCCGCTCAGGCGCTGCGCCTCGTCAAACCTCTCGCTGAATGCGGCGCCTTGGCTTTGCCGTCGCGGCTCCTCGGCTGTCTCGCTGGCCACCGACGTTGCGTCGCCATGCTCTAAATCTTCCTCGTCCTCCTCCACATAAACGTACGTCGCAGGGTCGCGTGCGAGCCAGCCCTCGATGTTCATGTATCCGCAGGTGGCCAGGTTCACAATGGTTTCCGTTACCGACAGATTTGTCTCGACTGGGTTCATGAAAAAGGTCTCCAAGAGGTCCAGGATGACGTTGAGCAGTGGATCATCCGGCTGGAGAGTGTGCTCACGCACATCCCGCGGCGCTCCGGGCACGCTGTCGTGGAGATCAGGTGGTTTGAGGTCATCCAATGGCACTCGCGGGGCCATAAGTCTCAGCGAGCACGGGTGGCTCTCAACCCGGGCCGTGGTGTCCTTGAGAATATTGGCATACATGTCATCGAAGTCAGCTTTGCCACCAATGCCGCCGGCGAGCGAAACGAGGTAGTCAACCTCTTGCTCGTGGGCACCCACGGTGCGATGGGTGGCCTTCCTTGGCAGCAGATTTGTTCTCAACAGCGTAGAGACCGCATGACGATGATGTCGCTTCAGGATTGCAGAGACTAGCTGGAGAGTGACATGGATGGTTTGCTGGTTTCTCGATCGCAAACACGACAAAATAAGGTCGACAAGGTTGAACAATAGAGGCGTGGCGGCGTCCTCGGCCTTTTCAGCCACCATCTTGGTCAGGTCCATGGATTTCCTCTTGCGTGCGACACTGACGGACGTTTGTGGCGGCTTGCTGTTTGGTGGAGGCGCATCCGGTAGAGCCAAGAGGTAATGGAGAATCAGATTGATCATGTCGGGGTGGTCCAGGGCTTCGAGGATGCGTCGCAGATACGTGAGCACAGCAACCGAAGAGCCTCCATCGATATCGGACGACTCCAAGAGCGATGGATATCTGCATTTGCACGTTTTTTGTTTAGCGGAAATCCAATCGGTCCGTCGGCCCGTGCTTAGGAGGGTGCATATACATACAGCAGCTGTTGAAGAAAAATGACTTGGAAATGTTCTAGCAAGGTCGACTTGACCTCGACGGACCGACAGTGATTCAGCACGTCCTGCCAGAAGAGCAAGTGGGACAAGAAGGTTTCCAGATGACTTTGGAGCTCGGGCGAGCAAGAGCTGACAATCTCATAGCTCGACACAGGATGTTCATAATCCGACAAGGCCAGAATCGGCGGCAAATCATGCGGCAGGTGGTCAATGACCAATTTTCGGCTCAACTGGCTATACAGAGCTCCCAAGCCGGTCGCCATCAGCGTGGACAAGTCGCTCTCCACAATCCATTGCTCCAAGGCCGCAGAGCTGGAGGCGGCCTCGATGATATAGAGCAATCCCGTGCGGGCAAAGTCGCCCACCTTGCCCTCGTGATGAATATAATCCATCAGGATATAAAACAGCGGGAAATCGACTCGTTGCACACGACCAGCAAAGCGTTCGCGCTCCTCGCGTTCTCCGTCGCCATGGGCATTCGGCAGAGGCGTTTTGAACCACGCAGGTAGGATGGTAGGGTCGAGCCGTATCTTGGTGGTAATATTGAATGCCAGCTCGACCACCCGAGACTCCGTATCCAAGCCAAGACGCACGCTGTTGACACCGGTAATGCGGACCAGCAAGTTGGTCAGGCTGGCTGAAAATGTAGAGTTCTCAACAAACGCTTCTTCTTCGCTTTCGATCAGAGTCGCAAAGAACAAGACGGCTTCCTTGACGATCCATTCGTTGTACGAGGTCGTTGCAATCTTGCCAATGGGAACATAGATTTGTTTGATGGACGCATACTGGATGCAGGGATGGGGGAGCGGCCGCCGACTTTCGTCGCTGAGGATGTTGGTGAGCTCTTGCAGGCGAATCTCGATGGTTTCGGCCGCGTCGCCATCCCGAGATAGATCGGATGATGTGCGCCATGTCGACTGTTGTTGAATGAATGGCATTAGTAAAGAGCTAGTGACGGACTGCCAGCACTTGTAGGTGGCCAGGCGCAGATACAGTTTCCTTACCAGCAGCTTTTTATATTCCTTCTCGAACCGATGAAGTCGTTTCGCCGGGTCCTTGGCTTGATCCTTTCGAGGGCCGCCCGCCGCCAGGGGACTCAGCAATCGCGACCACTGCCATTCTCATCAGCTTCAAAACCCCACCGAGCCACGCGACAGGTCCCTGCGATGAAAAAAAGCGCAAGGCTTTTTCGTCGAGAGTCTGGACGGGATCAACACTTACAAAGTCCATCGCGGCGCCGGCACCATCCCAGAACGCAGGTGGCGAGGACAGAGCAAGACCGGTCCGAATGGGCAGTGCCGCGCGTAGTTGCTTTCGGGCTCCAGATTCGATCCCAGAACACGTGAATGCTTTGGGTATCTGGTATGGACGGCGATCCAGCTACCCGAGGAGATTGGAGGAAAGGTACCGGGCCATGCAGATGGTCAATTTGCGCCGTGGCATCAAAACCATTCAACTGAATGTCGCCTGACGCTGCTGTTGCTGCGGCCAGGCTAACGTCACCTGCTTGCTACCCCTGACGACAACCCCAGAGTTTTGGGAGTCGGCGTTTGGCGGCTTTGGAATGCAAGGGCCGTCTAGGGTAGCACGTCTTGCGCAACAACTCTGGATTCAATCAATCAACCGTGACGTTTGAGCTTTAGAGTCTCGAGAAAGACCATTTCGTGCCTAAAAAGTTCGAACAATCCAGTCCCATTGGCAATGTGTGCCTCTGCGCTGCCGTATTTGTTGGCCTCGCCAGCACCACAGTAGGACGCATCATGACGCATCATGATGGTGTATCATCGTGGGGAAAAAAAAAAGAAAAGAGACAGAAAAGAGACAGAAAAATGAATAAAAATAATAAAAATAATAAATACTACAGGCTCATGGGCCGACAGGGACGCAAAACATGCACACAATGCACAGACTTCACGGTAAAAAAAAATAGCACAAAAAGTGTATTTTCGCTTCTACGAATCATCGCAACCATCCAACTGCGCTTGATGATGTCTGCCTTGGCAAAAATTGCCTTCCCGCCCCACCCACCTCGAGTGATGAGACGAACTATTTTGGGCTTGTCGGTTCGCCGATGCTGCCGCTTCCGGTGCTCCCGCCACTACCGCTCGTGCCATTTCTCCCAGAACAATCCATGCCAGGCCGCGAGAGGCCACCGGCCGGCGACTTGTTGCAGGAACCCTCGTCGCTTGGCTCCGTAAATCCGCTCACATCGCTAAGCATGCTGGAACTACGGCCCCTGGACCTGGTTCCGCGGGGCTCAAACGGAGGAGCCGTCGGGGGCGGCTGCCAGGTCGTGCCAGAAGGCTGGACCCTGAGGGCGGCCGCCGACGACGACATGGCCATAATCTCGTCGGTTGCGCCGGCCCAGAGACCTGCGGGAACATGAGGAGCCACCGCCGGATTCGGGCTCCAGGTGGGCTGGTGCTGTCGAAATGCCGCATGTCCTGGGTCAACCTCTGCGACCCCCGAAGGAGCTTCCATGGGCATACTAGCGGCCGTGGGAGCCCGGAAAGCGTTCAAAGTCGATAGCTGAGCCTGCAAATTCTGTATCTGCTGTGCCCGAGTTGCATTGGCGTTGCATGCCAGCGAGAGCCGTTCCATGTAGTTACTCTTGACGGCGCCACTGTTTTCCAGCCACGCAGCTCGTTCTTGTTTGCGACGGTCAGCTTCACCGAGACCATGGCGATTGGCATCCGAAATATTTCGCAGTTCCCTGTCCACCTTGTCGATCCTGAGGCCGATTTTGTTGCGCCGAGTGTTCAAGTTGACATTTTCGAGCTCCTTTGCCTTGACCTCGCGATCCAAGTCCAACTTGTATTCCTCAAACTGCTTCTCGGCGGCATCAAACAACTTCTTCTCGTCGGCGTACACTTTGTCGAGTTGCAGCTTGCCATCAGCTAGCTCTCGTGAGTCACTAAACTTGTCCACCAGTTCCCCGAGCGATTCGGTGTCGCGTTCGGCCCGAAACTTTTCAAACTCGTGTTGCCGAATCTTTTGCCTATGCCTCTCATCGCTATTGCCCGCCGACGATAATTGATGGTCGACGAGCTCGATTTCGCGTCTGATGGTGTTCAGCTTTGTCTTGGCCTCTTTGCGCCAAGTCTTGAGACGGGAGCGCTCATCAGCAAGCCGTGCCTCTTCCGCAGCAATCGAGTTTCGGATAATTGTCGCAGGCGAATCTGGTCGGGGCGGTGGTTGACCAGGAGGAACGGCGGGTGGTGGCAGCGGGTCATTTTCGCGCAAAATCTCATTGGCCGTTCGAATCGTCGTCGAGTGAATGACTTTGCCGCTTTGAATATCAACAAACTCACAGATATAGGTAGACGCTGGTCGCAGGCCGTATACATCTCCTGTCCACCGCGTGCCTTGGGCTTCGCCTTCATCCGTTTCTTGAACTGGAAGTATTCGTGTCGGTTGCCAAAACGCATTGTTTATCCTCACATAAAAAGGCTTGGACGCATCGACGCCCGCAGGCCGAATCGGATCCGCATGCCCGTTCACTTTTGCGGTTGCCGACGAGGTGTCATTTTCGGCCGAGTCGGGAAAATAACTAGTGTTGAAGCATACTTCGTCGCTACCAATGTACGATATCCATATTTGTCTCGGCTGGCTGTCAAACGTCGCACTCCCGAGGTTGTGGAGATCTCTCGCGTTTGACGCGTTCGAGTTGGAGGCCCATTGTGACAGTTCGAATTCCTTGGTCGCAACAATCTTGCTGCTTGCGAGCGCAGCCCACAGCGGTTGTTCGAGTCGTACTTGTGCACTCTGCTTCCTTCGTCTTTTATTCGACGTGGCGCTGGTCGTGGAGGGTGCGTGAGGCGTACTGGCTTCTGTATCCGCTGCGTTCGAGCAGCCGTCGTGACAAGCGTCTAGGGAGTGTGAACTGCTCATGAAAGCACTGGTGGTGCCAGCAGAATTACCGAGGGCGAACGATTTGCCAGACTCCGTATCAGCCACTCCAGAAGGTGCGTTATTGGCCTTTTCACGTTTGAGATACCACTCGCGCACAAATCGGACGATTCCTTGCGTCAGTATGTGCATAGCCAGCGTACTCTGAATCCAACCATGGCTACTTCTCTTATCATGTGCAATGGGTTTCGATTCAAAAGAGTCGCAGAACGTGACAGGCAGGGACCAGGATGCAAGGAAGTGTCGCGTGAACTTGGCCCAGTACGATTTTGTAGCGCGAATGCCCTGGTGGAGCAAGATGGAGATGAAGCAGGCCGTGACGCCTCTGGAGGTGCCGTCCTTGGCATTCGTGCCGCCGCCCAAGGTAATGGCTATGACGGGTTTCGCGTATTCCAGAATTCCGTCTTGTATCGGCTGCCAAAGGAATACCCATACCAGGAAGAAGAAGAAGTCCATGCATAATATGGTTATAAGCGACGGGGTATGTGAGTTGCCATCCAAGATCTCGGCCAGATTGATGTTCATGCCTGTTTTGGTGGTTACTGGGGGAACGAAAGTGATTAGAGCAAAGCAGGCGTAGATGAGCGACAGAAACATGTAAGGAACATGCATCAGGATGATGAGAATGGCGAGAGTATCCTGCATAGGAAGAGACTTGACAACCGTGGCGGCGAATTCCAAAGGACCCGAATCTCTGTGCACATCGATATTTTTCATGGCGTTGACATCGATTCGGCGGTGGCCGTCATCGGCGGCGGTGGCATTCGGACCCAAATGCGATTGACCCGACTCGGACGAAGCTTCGGAATACGTGCCAAGTGAAGCTCTTCTCCGGGAGCCGCAGGAGGGAGAATCAATGGTCGCGTCGGGTTCAGGCTTGGAGAAAGTACCATGGTGCTGGCTGACCGGGGGAATGGGAGAGGGGGAGGGTGACGGCCCTGCGCGGCCTGCAACGTGATCGATAGACCTCGCAGAGCCGTCGAGCTGACCGGTATTCTTTCTGACGGAACCTCGCTTCGCGGGGCTTACAAGCCCATTCTCGTGTCTCGATTCGCGATACGTCGCAGATGCGCCTTGTTGTCGCTTGCCTGAGCCAGACGCACGAGGCATGCGAAAGTGAAGCTGTTTTCGCCCGGATTGCAGCCCTGCAATTAAAATGAAGGCTACACAGACAAGCAAGGAGAGTAGGTGAGCCAGGGCGGACGAAGACGCGCGCCAGCTGATGCAGTGGTCGATAACGGACCGAGGCGATCAAATTTATGATGTATCGGTGGCGATATTCTCGAAAGATTCAAGACGCGGCGGGTGGCCAAGTTCCCGTGCTTGGCTGGACCAGGGCCTGACCGTTTTCGAGCCAATTACCGGTATGAGCCGCCTGAGCAGAAAGCGCCGAAAATGGCAACAGGCGGCCGGTCAGAAGGCCGTACGAAGTCGTGATCAACCCAGGGACAGCCGACGTGAGGGTGATGATGTGTTATTCGTGGAGGAATGAGCAGTGCGTGGTGAGAGGAGGTAGAAATTTTGGGCGGGCCGCGATGCGAAGAAGAAACAGCAAGAGCCTCGAGCCCGGCAGCTCCAGGGCGGGGTGCCTGCAGGGGGGCTGCTCTTGGCGGGTTTTAGTGATTGCCGCAGCGCATCAGCCGCCTCCTGGCAGCATGTGGGCCCGGAAAGCTGGCAGCATCAACTACCTAAGGTACTTACCCAAGGTACTTCTTACCTTGGTACTTATCAACCCGGGCCAGTGCCAGGCGCCGCGGACTGGGAGCGCTCGCGAAATGCGAAATCAATGGACTCCTGGGCTGCCAGAACCAGTCGGGTAGGTATCACTGATGTACAGCCCCAGGACTAAGCAACAACGTTGAACTGCAGGTGGTGATCAAGACATTCATGGCATTGCCCATTGGCCTTCGGCACAGCATGATCAGCGGCTCGACAGTCTCCCGTTCCACCTGACTTGTTCATACCTGACCAATGGCAGGCTGCCTGTCCTCACCCTCGTGCAGCGGCGTTCTGCCAACGGGATTTCTTGAATCACGATAGCATGAAGCCACACGTTGAGTACCCATGCCATGCAGCAAGGGTCCCTCTAGCGCATGTACCTGGCCTGGTGCTAGGTGCCGCGGATTCAATCATGGCAAAATTTGACGCATGCAATTGTGCTCTACGTATTTTGCAACGTTTCCAGCCCCAGTGCCAGTGGGAACCGGACATTTCTGCAACGGCCAACCGGGACTGGCTCGTTGCCGGTTCGTAAGGATTTGCTCTGACCAATCAAGGGCTGTTGTGGTTGTGTGCTGGATCCTGAAATAACCGAAGCTTCGTGATACAAAACAGAATGCATTCAAGTAGACCTTGCGCAACCCAGATTCAATTTGGTTCTACAACGTGGCAACTTCCATATAAGGACGAGAGAGATGAGGAAAAAAACAGTTCGTCATTGCTAGCCGTATCTTTATTAGCCAACCGCTACGGCTGTTTTCAGCATATCTCAAATATCTTATTGCTGCCATCTACCGTAGGCAGGTACCTAATGAATGCCCAAGGCCTCCGTCATCGAAATAGACATCTCCTCATCCGGCCGACGTCCCTACCTAGGTACTTTGCACTCACAAAATTCCCCCGTGTCTTCTGTCCTTGGCATGGCATTTGTGAGAAAGATCACGTGGTCTCCGGAAGCCAGCTCCACGGCAGAAAGATGCACCCATGACCGGTTCATCCTGAGTGGCATCTGCGGCAAATGAGGGCATATTTCTTGACAATCTTCAGGGAAAATCCAATCGCACCAAAGAGCCTTACCAGTGGAGCTGCCACCACCGTTGAAAGATGAAACTGCTCCATTGATTAAAAAGAAGAAAACATCCTCAATGTCGTCCAGCGTCATCAATCGAAATGGACGCTTGCCCAACCAGCCTTGTCATTGTGGAGCGTGCATTTCGTCACTGGGCCAGCCTCGCAGTTTTCCATCCATCCATCCATCCATCCATCCATGCTTCCTCACCTCCACCACACATGCGTTGCCAAACGTAACAACGACATGATCAACAGTTCATCCACGTTCATCATCACTCCCATATACAATAATGCGCCGTCCATCTGCGCAATGTCTAGTCCGAATTCCGAACTGAGGAAGCAAGTCATCGCCATATACAAAGGTAAGCCTCCTCTCGTCCAATATCAGCACCCTTCAACCAACCAACGCATTTGGTCGGATATTTCGCTCATGTCCCGAGGCCCTGCATCATCACAACAATCTGACTGCCCAACTCAAAGACCTATTGTTTCCCCCACTCTGGCCGCCCTTCAATCACATAGCCTCTAGATCAAGGTTCTAACTCGCACAATCGCAGAGTTGCTCTACTTGGGACGTGAATATCCCCTAGGATACAAGTACTTCCAGTCCCGCCTCCACCGAGCCTTCATGTCTCGTGCCGCGGAGCGAGACGAGGACAAGATACGCGCTGGCATTGCTCATGCGGAATACGTGAAGAAAGGTTCGGGCCAATTTATAGTGCTCCGATTCCCTTTTCCCTTTTCCCCTTTCTTCTTTTCTTCTCCTTCCTTTCCTTTCACTTTCTTTTGATAACTTGCTGACCTGTTTCTCCGGCTAGAGGTTGAAGCACTGTACGTTTTCCCTTTTCAATTCCAAAACACAGGCATTTGCGGCTTGATTCATGCTGCGACAGCGTCTCTTCTTCTTTCTTTATTCTTTTTGCACAAGTACACTCGGGATCATGCCGGTTGTTCATCGCGGGGCGGTGGTGCATGGTAGCTGACTTACTATCACATAGGTATTACCTCAAACGATATCGTACCCTGAGAAAACGTTACGATCCAGGCGCCTGAGGAATGACGCATCATAATACGACATCAATGACATCACAGAATTTTTATGGAGTGGTTCCCCACATCGCCAAAGTTGTTTGTATCAAAGAAGCGGTCAGTAAAGTGATATTTGAATCCTTCGAGTCTGCGGCAGAGCTTCCCCAGAGCAAATCGGTTTCCTTTCGGAGCGCTTGGCAGCCTCACATGCATGTACAAGACAATCAGCCGTAGAATTCTATGGTGGTCTTGATTGTTGGTCCTGCTGGGGCTTGTATCCTGATGACAGCTGGCGCAAGTGGTGTGCGACGAAGCAACAGACATATCCTGATGCAAAAGCATGCGACCCTACCCGTCCTATTTTCAACATTTTCGCTTCTTTGCCCACCAGGCGCCAACCTCAAGACACTCTCCCCAGCTCGTACCGCTTTCGCCCATCGCATCGCCCATCAAATCGTTCATCATTTTGCCGAGCCACACGTCCCACTCATCGTGACTTTTCCCGCTCGCTTCTCTCAGAATCGGTTCAAGTGCCTGCACTTGCTGTACCACCGTAAGGAGAGCTGTTTTTCGAAGAGCAACCTGCTCAGCGGCAAGCGTTTGCTCGCCCTTCTGGTCCTTGCCAAGGGCCTCTCCCGTCTGCGTCCCATCGCGGGTGACAATACCTCCGAGACCTTCGCGTTCCCAGCGCACCTCACTGAGAGGAATGGCTAGCCTCTTTGATCTGACTTCAGTCAGAACTTCCGACTCTTGCAGAAGTTGAGGGCCGATATAGGTGCACGGTACTGCACTTAGGTCCCGGACTTCGAGCGCCTTCTTCAACCAGGTGTTATACTCGACCAGATAAGGGTTGAGCGGAGCCGACAGTGGAGTATTCGACGATATGACGTACGCTCCCAGTTTCGAAGCAGCTTGTTGCTCGTCTGCTTCATCGGCTGTCGAAGCAGACTTGGGCACATGTGGTCTCAACATGCGGATAAGATGGTCAGATTCCCATATTTCGACTGTGCCACCAGGCTGAAGCAATCGCAAATATTCATCGATAAAATTCTGGCCAGGCCCATTTTGCACAGCAAGACTCATGTCCTTTACCATGATTAAATCATAGCCTTCATTGGCAAGCGGCCAGGGAAAATGTCGGATATCATGGTTTACGAATTCCCACTTCATATCGGGATCAGGCTGCGTCATACCTGCCGCATCGTTGGAACTTGCTGGAGAGACTGGTGCGATGTCGATACCAGTAAACGATATTGCGTCGTGACCCATTTGCTTGAAATATCTGTGACACGTCATGCTCCAGAAGCCCGAGCCGCAGCCAATTTCGAGCACTCGTCGCGGGGGCTCCTTCATCAGGGCCGGAGAGCACACGAGGCCCCCAAACAGCCGAATCAACAGCAATGTACGTAACGATTGGCGATGAAGCTCGGTCAGGTCCGTTGGCAGCGGGTATGGAAGCGTCGGATCATTAAGGTAGGTACGTCCATTTCGCTGAATGAAGGGCCTCGAGAGCAATGGACTTTCTCCGTGTCGTAGCGTGTCTGAGCTCATGTTCGTTCGAACGGTGAAGGAGTTCGTGCCACTGGCGGATGAAACCGACTCAGCCCTGAGCGTGGGGTAATTCATCTACGGAGAGTTGTTAGACAGGAAGCAGTAGGGAAGGTGCGAGACGAAGTGGCCGACGAACCCAGCTGGTGGAGAGAAAACATGCTTGCTTACATTGAATCCATGACGCTCAACTGCGGCATGCGTGTGCTGAAGATTAAAAAGAAGAAGAAGAAGAAGATGATGATGATGATGATGATGATGATGATGATGATGTTTAAAAGTAGTCCTTGTTGGTTGCAACGGTTGGAAGGTCGAAAAAGCCCAGGCCCAGGCAGGCTGCTGGCCTTGTGTTGCCCCGCGGCGGGGCGGTCCGCCTGCAAGCGCTAGAGCAATTTCTGGGGGCCTTCAATATTCAATGTTGGTCGGTTGAAGTCGTTCCTAACTGAAGCTGGACGGCAGTGGGAGGACTTGATTTACCGCAGGTCTGGATGCATGTTGGAAATGGATTTGTCGGAGAGAGTGCAGCGCGAATGCAACATTACCAGACCGGACAGCAACGTCGATTGGCTGAATTGGCTCCCAACAGGGCGGCTGAGGGTTTCGCTGCAGGGGCTCACACCCGGGTCCAGTATCCTGATTGCCTAGCCTGCCTCAGGTTGGCAACCTGCCCATCGATCCTTTCCAAGCTGGTGGCAATATGGTTATCGATATCGGCCGATTTTGGCGGGAGACGAGAAGTTTCTTCGATGCAACCCCCCGCGTTCCTGACCAATGCTGTTACCAAGCCTCAGCTGTCGCCAATCTGCTGTTGGAGCTGTTTGCTCTTGTCTGCAACACTGTCGACGTATTGGACTGAATGCGCGCCTGCGTCGAGGGAGCACCACTGTCGTGCTGGGGCTCAACTTCATGTAGACTGGTGGGCATAAATTGATGTCCTTACTCTTAACCACTACCTACAAGTAGGAGGTACCTAAGGTGCCTGAGTACCTCCTACCCACTACCTACCTAAGGTAGGTACTTCGTGGTAAAGGATGACGTGATATATCTAGTACCTTACGTTAATACGTGTTCTAACGGTGCACGTGACGTGAACAACTCGCGACCCGCAGCCGTTAGGTCGTTGTAATTCGTGGCAACACGTGACCAAGCCACTGCTTGACGCAGATTGTCAACGGGCCCTCTGGTAACTGAGCAGTTGGGATGGCCCTGGGTTTGCATTTCGATATCGGTCTCTTTTATTCTGCCAAAGTATTTGTTGGTTCTCCTTCACTGATTATCAACACGTCGCCACGCCTCAATTGTTATTGTATGTGCTATATCTCGTGGCGCCCACAGGAATTGGCCGTGCGGGAAGGTTACCGGTGCCCAAACCTGGTTCGTGTCGTGACTCAAGAGACAAACCGAGCTAACACCTCCTCTCCCTCCGATTCAGCATAGTCTCTAAGCTCATCTCAACCATTTGCCCTCGATCTATTGTCCTCAGCATACTTCAGGGACTCACCGTCGTCCATCTCTGATCCCTTGGATCTCCCCGACCGGCCTTGCGACTCCACCAACCTCCTCATACTCCATCCACCCTTTGATGTGGCATTGAAATTCGGTGCGCGACCTCCCACACTACAACCACGGGCTCTATCCAGGCATATGCTGGAGACTTTGGCCATTCGAGCCCATGTGCGAACGCGAGCCTCATCCTCCACCGTGTCTCTCGATTCATACGTGAACTGCGACCAAAGTCGTCAAGCTTTCGACGGGATTTCGACAGCTTTTACTGCTGCGGTACCACCAAGCCCTTCAAGTCGAGGACAAATGCTAGTCCGGCCGTCTTGTGATAAATCGACCGTCTCCTTCTCTTCTGCTACTGCCGAAATTGCAAAGAAAAAAATCAGCTCTTGCTGCCGAGCCCTGCGCCGGTGAGCTGCCTCGTTTCTCGTCTAGCTGCCAGCTTGTGAACCTGTTCAGACAGCATGTACACCCAAAACCATCAGCAAGGCCACAATGCTCGGCTGAATGGAGCGGGCCGTGGGATGCCTAACATGCTGTACAACTTCCAACAGCATGCCCAACACCAGCATCCGTCCCAGTCCCAGCACCATCAAAGCCTGCAGCACGACCATGGCATGGGTTCAGCGAATGGTCTCGGCCATCATCCCCCCTTTGGATCCAACGCGCTCGCCAACTCAAGCGCATTCAACTCTGGTGTCTTATCCAACGGACATGCGGGCAATACTCGCGTTAGTCAGGTGCCTCAGAACGAGATGTGGCAGGAGCAACTGCGCATGCATAAGGAAGCAGAGCGAGCTCACTCCGCGATGACTGACCAACAGCAGCCTCACTTCTTTGCTAGGCTCAAAGCGGCTGCCAATAGAGGCATCGTTGGCCCCCCTTCTAGTAGCGGTAGAACCCAAGCAGACGGCGAGAATGACCCCGAGGATAGGAGACGCCCGTATCTCTTGGAGAAGGAGACAACTCGACAAGACTGGCACAACATGGACATGTCCGGGCAGGGACTGAGAAATCTGGCTCTGGAACTATTTCAGTACAAGTTCCTCAACGAGCTATATATCGCCTCGAACAGGCTCACAAAACTACCCAAGGAAATCGGCGAGTTGCGGCAGCTGCGCCATCTTGACGCGTCTTTCAACCAGATATCGGAGCTACCGCCCGAGCTTGGCATGTGTACATACCTCAAGCATCTGTTGTTGTTCAACAACGACATTCGGACTTTACCTTCCGAGATGGGCTCTCTGCACCTATTGGAGATGCTAGGAATCGAGGGGAACCCGCTTGACCCTGCTTGGAAGCAGGAACTCCTGGAGAATGGCACTAGAGCCGTCATCACGGCTTTGAAAGAGAGTGCTCCCGGTACGTCGTGGAATTGGCAGCATAGGAAATGGTTTAGGCTCCAAGTTATCATAGCTTCATTTCCCACTCTCTCTCTCTCTCTC
>AFQZ01001195.1:0-15317 GCA_000222935.2 Aciculosporium take MAFF-241224
ACCTCCTACCCTGCCCAGCCTCCCATTCCATCCAGAAACCAGAAGAGAGAAAGAAAGAAAGAAAGAAAGAAAGAAAGAAAGAAAGAAAGAAAGAAAGAAAAAAGAAAGAAACAAAACAGAAAAAAAAAAAAAGAAAAAGAAGAAAAAAAAAAAAAAAAACCTAACCCATAACAAGCCTGCTAACCTTCTTCCCCCCCACACAGCCGTCATCGGAGCCGCCGGCTCATCCATCCTCAACGCCGAAGCCGCCATCCTCAAAGGCTACATCTGAGCAGCACGCCTCCTCATACACTAGACAAAGACGCAGGAACCAGAACCCAAACGAGCACAAAATCTGCACGCCTCCTGTCCCCGTGCGCCTTCATCTCGTCGCAACGTCCGCGGCGATCCCAGCGCGGTGCGTGCCATGGTGATGATGACGAAAGAACCCCCCCCCCGCCTGCCAACAAGCTCATCACCATTACGATTCAACAACAACCCTTTTGTCTCCCCCAGGAGCCTGGCCTGGCCTCATGGCCAAACCCAGCCGGGAAGCCGCCCACCCGTCCTCAGAGCCAGAACCGCACAAAATAAACGTCAAACATTCACATCACCACCAAGGCCACCCCCAACCAAGGATGCTCACTACTCCAATTATATTCATCACGCCCCCCCCCCTACCCCCTTCTCTCTATTCACAACCAAGGCAAACAACCACCTCCCCCGTCCGCGGCAGCCTCCCAGATGATGTGTGCACTGTAATCTCACTCCTCGCCACCGCCGTCTCCTTCCCACCCAACTACATACATAATCACCCAGCCGCCTCTGGTACACCGCAGGGTTGAGTCCATCGTATTCGCACCCACTGCAAAACTAGACATTACAACAAAAGAAGAAAAAGACCCGTAGACGAAATGTCTTTCAGCGACACGCTCGCATCGCATCGCATCGCATCGCATCGCATCCACCACCCCGATAGACATGCTCCCTCCATCAAGTAGATATCCCTTCCCGCATCCGCATAATGGGACAAAAAGTGCGCGCTAAAAAAAAAAAAAAACAACGACCGACCATAATGTCCCTATTGATTGAAAAAGCCGTCAACGCCAACAAGATATTTAAAGTACGCAAACAAAAACGAGAGCAACGTAAGAGGGCAAACCACAGACGAGTGAGGGTATCCATATGCCTTTACCGGTCCCGACGACTATCCGGCGACGGAGACCGCTGTCCCCCCCTGATTCTCCCCCCCAAACTGCTCGACAAGACCCCCAGCCAGCCAGACTCCCTCTCCGCAGGCCTCACCGCGTTCCCTTCCTCTGCAGCCGTCAATCCCTGCTCCAGGTCGGCGCCAGATCCCGACGCCTCACCCGCAACTTGCTCCTCATCGTCACTCTCCTCCCGGTAGGGCTCATACCGAGGCCCGTTGCCCCTCCACCGCTTCAGCGACCGGACCACGTCGCCTTTGCAAATGGGACAGGTTCGTCGGCGGGTCGTGAGCCAGGGTGTTCTGTAATCAAACCGACACGTTAGCTGCTGCTAGATATGGACGAGGGAAACGGAAGAGGGAGCAAGGAAAAAGAGAGGCAAAGCAGAAACTGACATGCAATCGGCGTGGAATTCATGGCCACATGGCAGACTCATCACCCTGCTCACACCGTCGACATATTCCTCCAGACACACCACACACTCCACCTGCCTCCCCATGTACTTCCTCCACTCGGCCGAGAACCCTCCGGCACCCTTCTCAATCTCACGACGGCTTGTCCTAGAGGGCTCCTGGGGGGCAGGTACGGCTGGGCTGGGCGTCAACAAGGTGGGACTCTCCAAGACGCCAGTCGTCGTCCAAGAACGGGGACGAGACCTCGTCGGGCTGTGCTGTAGCAAGGGCGTGGTGGACGTCGGCGTCGTGGGCGAGGGGAGCCTCGGGGACGTGCTCGAAATGGTAGACGAAACGGTGTGGTATGTCCGCACCGGCAGCTGGTCTATGACGGCCTTGGGTGCTCTCCAGCGGCGTCGGCGGATCCTCGCCCGCAGAATGAGGAGCGCATACACGACTGTCAGTGTGACCAGCGGACTGATGACCAGTACCAGCAAGGTGTCGAAGAAGGGGCTTGCGGTGCTAGTGGGCGTGATTGTCACCCAAAGGCCTTCGTGAGCTTGTCGCCTGGCCGAGCCTGGTGTTTCGTTGGGATCCTCCGTCTTTGGAGCAGGTGTCCGAACCTTGGCATCTGGCCCCATGTTGGAAGCACCGGCGCCAAAAAATTTGGACATGAGGCCGACATGCTTGGAGGTGGTTGCAGCCTTGCTGCCGGAACTGCCGGGCTCTGATGCTGCTGCACTGGTGCCTTTTCGCGCCTCGGCCTGTTCCGACGACCCCATCTTGTCCTCTTGCTCATGCTTGCCTGTGCTCTTCACCAGATCGGGGTCTCGCCAGTCGTGCACGCCAATCACAAACCCATCACCATGACCATCCGGCCTCGTCTTCGCCTTGTTCGTTTTACCCTTGACATCGTTCATGGCCTTGTCTTTTTCGTCGGTCCAATCCTCAACGAGGATCCAGTCCAGACGTCCACTGGTTGGAGGGCGACTCTCCGAATCTACAGGCCGCGCTGTGCTACTCTTCAAAATACCCGAAAACATCCCGCGACGCTGTCTAGTCATTTTTGGTTTGATCGCCGACCCAAGGATCGAGGGTTGCTTCGTCTTCTTCTTTCCGTCCACACTTTGCTTGGCGCTTAAGCCTGCGGCGGCGGCGCCATATTCGGCCCCAACAAGGTCCGAATCAACAGTAGAAGTTCGCTTCCTGTGTTTGGCCGTCGCAGTCTGCTGCACTTTGAGCACCGAGTTCCCGTGATCATCGGTGGCGTCCTCGACAAAACTTCCCGGTTGCGTCAACGACGACAGCAGTTGCGCCGTTGTCCGGGCCGTGAAAACCGATGGTACGGTCACGTTGTCAACCTCGTCGCCACGCGCAGACATCTGGATCAATGGGCCACCCTTTTGGTTGTCGCCCACAATGACGGCAATGGCGCCCCTGCGCTGCGCCCACATGACCTTTTCAAGAAAACCACATCCACCACGCTTCAACAGGACAACCTTGCCCTCAATCTCGGCAGCTTCCTGGATGGACTGGATATCGGCATGAGCCGAGGACCCGCTCGGGGCGTCCCGCATGGAGACGCTGCCCGAAACTGCCTTTGTCAAATAATCATCCGTGTTATCGTTTCTGGCGCCCTTCATTCGCGCCTTGGTCTTGGCGAGAAAATCGCCATTGTCCAGGGCAAGGGGCCCGCCATCGCTCTTCATACCCGTCGACTTGACCGAGGTGACCCTCGTCGACGCATCCTTGAACGAGCTCTTGAGCGAGGCCCTCGTGTTGGAAGTGGCCCAGCCGGGCAAGTCGCTGCAGCCGAGCTCCCCGTCGGTATCCAAACCATCTTCCCCAAAGCCGCTGCCCACCCAAAGCTGGCCACTCAAGCCCCTCGAAGCCAGCTTCGGACCAAAAGCAGCAGGTCGCGCAGCAAAGGACGTGCTATTGTCATCGGTCAAGCTAATGGCGGCATTGGGTGGGAATAGTGAAAATGGCGTATTGTAAAACATGAAGCCAAACACCGACTTGGAAGGTCGTGACGGTGCCGGATAGGAAGCGACTGCATTGATGCGCGTGGTTGTGAGGCGGCGGTAAATGATGAAGAGAGATGCGGAAATAAAGAAGCCGAGTATCGCGATCCGGGGCGCCCGCATCGTGACCCGATGTTCCGTTTGTCGGTCGAAATAATCAGGTAGTCAGTCTCACCAAGGGACGATGAGCGCAGTCGTCAAAGAATTCTTCTGGCAGCACTTGTAGTCGTGAACTCGTCGTAGTCGTCGTCCTCGTCGTTCTCGCCGTCCGCCGTCCCAGTCGACGACGATCTCGTCAGCCAGCAAGGTCCGTCATCTGCAAGCCCGCGGGGTACGGGGCAAGACTTGTGGTATTTGCGGGAGGAGGAGAGGAACGGAAGCCGATGAGGTTGCGCACGAGCAAGTAGTAAGAGGCTGGAAAGCGACGACGAATGAACACCAGACTGACTACAAGGGCGAGAGCACGACGTAAATATGGGAAGCAAAGGCAAGGGGCAACCAAGGAAAAAAAAAAAAGAAAAAAAAGGGGGGGGGGGGTTGGAAAAGACAAGAAGAGTCAGTTTGTCGTCGTCTTCGAGGGCCCGCGGCGGCGGTGGTCAAACGCATCCACGGACGGCGGTGCGACCCAAAGCGTGCGGTGCATGTGGATTTGCGTGGTCCTTGGTGTCAATGTTGGTGTCAATGGATGACTCCTTTGGTCGGGCGGGTGGATGCGAGGAGGACGGAGTCGCCTGATGGCGCATGGACTGGTCAGCGGTGGCAGGAAGGAACGTAAGAAGGGGGGGCGAGAGGCGCCAGAGTTGGGCCACTTCACCGCCCGTGACGCTGCAGCTGCATGTGCTGATTGCCCAGCCGGGTGGCACCTGGCTCGGCGCCGCTGCGGCCCTGAACGTGCGCAACATTAGTGCCGAGCAACGTGCTCTTCTTGCCTTGCGCTCCTGCACTTTGCGCTCCTGCGCTCCTGCCCTCTTGCACTTTGCGCTCCTGCCCTCCTGCCCTCTTGCGCCATTGGTTTCTGCCACCCTCAAGAATACATCGATCCGCCGCCGGCCAATCAACCCCCACCTTTCTGCCTCCGCACCCCGCCTTCCCCTCGCCCTCGCCCACGTCCCCCTCTCCTCAGATGCACGCACTCTTGGGCTCTTTCACCGCGTCATCATCTCTCACCTGCCATCTGCAAGAGACCAGTCGCAACACCGACGAGCTTCGAACTTTTGCAGTTGGCCGGCAACCACCCGTGAGCTGGCCGTCGCGCGGGGACCCCATTTTCACGTCTGCCGAGATGTGCTTTCGACGACAGCCGAGCTTGAACATGTGCGCCTCGTGCGACCTCTGCGCGCCAGCACATCTATCGCGGAAGACTCCAGGGAGAGAAGAAGGAGGAGAAGAGGAAAAAAAGAAGGTACGACAAAGAAAAGAAAAAAAAGGGGGGGGAGGAAAAAAAAAAAAAAAAGGGCGGGGGAAAGCAAGTAAAAAACTAATAGTCTTAGAGTATACAAGGAAGAAATCGATAGCCTTGTATATAAGAAAGGAATTAATAGCCTTGTATATAAGAAAGGACTTAATAACCTTATATACAAGAAAGAAATCAATATCAAGCCTCGTATACAAGAAAGGAATTAATAATCTCGTATATAAGAAAGGAATCAATAACCTCATATATAAGAAAGGAATCAATAACCTCATATACAAGAAAGGATTTAATAACCTCATATACAAGAAAGGACTTAATAACCTTATATATAAGAAAGAAATTAATATTAAGCCTCGTATACAAGAAAGGAATTAATAACCTCGTATACAAGAAAGGAATCAATAACCTCGTATATAAGAAAGAAGTTAATATCAAGCCTCGTATACAAGAAAGAAATCGATAGCCCCAAATCTATATACACTTGCCATTGTCAAAAATCAAAAAGACCCAACACATCTGCGCATCACCCATCATCGAAATGCAAACACCCACTGTGGAATCACGCACGCGATGACGAATCTTTTATGCGTTTCCCCTATTCTCCATTCAATCCATGCAAAATTTCTACCCAATTCCGACGCTGCTCGCTTCCACTCTCTTGTCCCGCGGGCTTAAAATCACGTCCTAAACACCTTCCATGTCTCTACTTCTCTCCTCCACAAGACATTTGTTCAAAGACACTCCAACCATCGGTCGCGGCAAAACAAATCAGCTCTACTCCAATTCTCCCACAGAACTGTCCATCAACACATTTATTCTCTAACCACTCTCCACTCGCTCGCTGTGAGACAAACCCACCTCTGATCCTATTCTCATGCAGGATATCCCATAATACATTCGTTTTCCAACCAGTCTCTGTTCGGGCGCCATGAGCGATAAATACAACTCTACTCCACCCACAGAGTATCTATTGAAGCCTTCTCCAACAAGTCTCATTCAGTCGCTCCAAGACGAGTCTAACTCTAATCCAATCCTCCCACAAAACACCCATCAAAAGGTACTCTAATCACTCTCGTTCAGTCGCTGTAGAGACAAAACTAGCTATACCCCTCCCACGAAGCATCCATCAAAACACCTCTTCTCCGATTAGTCTATTCAGCCGCTGCAGAGCACAAAACCAACTCTACTCCTCCCACAAAAGATCCATAAAACGATACTCCTCACCAGCCTCCACCAAAGGCAATGTTTCCATGACGGCAAAAATCGTATCCGCATGAGGCACACCCCGCGATATCACCTTCCCACCAATCTGCGGCTCAACACGATTGTGCAAAAGCGCAGTCTTTCGCCATCGACTATACGGCACAAACTCAAGTTCAAACGGCCAAGTGCTCAACCAACGGACCTGGGCGCCGAATGTGCATGTCGGACCCCGAGTCTTATACTGGAACAAGAACCCATGTTTAAAACCAACGCGGAAGAGCTCCATGACTCTCAGTGCTGGCAACCGTTCGGCCGCACGACCTGCCTGGAGCAGCATCAAATTCGCTTCTACTGCGCCACCAGGGCTGAATAGCATCGTCGTGAGAGTGACGCGCGTCAGAGACGCCCAAGCCCCCCAGGTGGTTGGTACCGGGAGCAAGGACAACTCTTCCATGAATACATGGGCCTCGGTCACGTTGCAGATGAAGAGCTCCTCCAGTGTCGTGCTCATTCGAGCCAGCATGGAGGCCATGGCACGGTATTCTCGCATTTGTGCCGCTGTAGCAGCAGCAAGAGGCAAAACGGACGTCGCCGCGGGTCGGCATCGACCAACACACCGCTTCCTTGGATTCGCCCCCCTGCTCTCAAGTGCGGCCCCTGAATCGGCAGCGGCCGGCGCGTGCTCCCTCCCATGCACGAGATGGACTTTGCGCAAAGAGCTGGATTTTCGAACGGCTGCGAGAGCGGCCAGACCACACCCTGCTCCTCACCACATCATCAGCATTCAAGGGCTAGGCCAAGGTGGTCATGGGAGCAGACACGCACACAGGGCCTTGATTTCTTCCGATGCTCCACGCAGCTGCCTGGCTTCGTAGCCAATTTCTGATAGCCTAGGGAGCTGACGGCAAATTTCAGCGACTGCCGACGGAGGAATTTTGAAGCCGCTTTGGTGATGAATAAATAGTTTACTGATGACATGAACATGCCACTCGTCCTTCGGGCCGGCATTCCTGCGCTTTCGTAATTGCCGCATTAATCGATCCCTGACCCGTCGCGATAATTGCTGTACCGGTCCATCAATGACTTGGGGCGTCCGATCAGCATGGCAATGCAAGGAAATCTCCAATGCCACCCCTTGAAAGTATGGTTTTTGCATTGACTTGATGAGCTCATAATCCCAGCGGCTCAGATACTTCAAGAGCCGCCAAACTTTGGCCAGGATAAAGAGCACA
The DNA here is from genome assembly GCA_000222935.2 of Aciculosporium take MAFF-241224. Lineage (NCBI taxonomy): Eukaryota > Fungi > Ascomycota > Sordariomycetes > Hypocreales > Clavicipitaceae > Aciculosporium > Aciculosporium take. The sequence goes on from AFQZ01001195.1 coordinate 7,453, forward strand.
TACATCTCTTGCATGTCTCCCTCCTCATTCAAAAACGGCACACCGTCCCTGTAGCGCACATGGACGATGTACTTGAGATGTCGTAAATAAGCTTGACGGGCTTGACGTCTGTCCAGCAGTGCCCGGAAAGTCTCGAATCGATCCGAAGACACGGTGAAGCATCTGAGATTTACCTCTTCGACCAAATAGGACCATTCTTGGCACACCGTGGCCAGTTCTGACAGCAAAGGATTGCCCTCTGCTGCGGCAACGATGATTTTTTGTCGTACGACCGGCGGCAGCAGATTCCAGTGGACCATTTTCGTAGACTTGGTGACGTGCTTCACCAGAAGCGGAACCGTCCTTTGTGCTCTCTTTTTTCTCTTTCTTTTCTTTTTTTCTTCTTCGCACGCGATCGGCGACAGGGTGTTATTGATGCTCTGCGCAGATTAGCGGAACGACTTGATTTTTTTCAAAAATATACATGTATGGATCTGTGAAGGGCAAAGAGAGGAGTGGACGCCGGGAAAGCAGTTTGTGGATGCTAACTAGGGTCGTGACCACATCTGTCCAGTATGACGAGGTCCATCCATGGTAGGTCGGTAAGTAGATTGGCGTAAAAAGAGGTAAAAGGGTGCTAAGACGTGGAATAATGAAGCACATGCAGCAAGGAAGGTGCAACAGGTATTGATTGCATGATTGCTCGCATGGTAAGCGCGACAAAGGGCTAAACGAGCCACCGTCTCCTTGCATTTTGGCGAAAAGAAAAAAAAAAAAAAAACGAAAAACGCCAAAACGCCAAAACGCCAAGTGGTACACTGTGAGCTATTGCAATCAATCAACTTATCAAACAATTCTATACATGTAAAGAAGACGCTAGAAACATGCCTCCGGGGGCCCTGCCGGGGGAAACACTCTCATAGGGGACATCAGATACCTACTACCAAGGGACGAGAAAAACACAAAGGCTGGCTCGCAAAATTACCCCGGTCGTACCCAAGAGAAGAAGGCAGAAGGCCTCTGCTAAAACACCAAGGCGTATGGTATAACTCGTTGCTTCCGGCGGCATTCAATCATCATGATCATCATCACTCCCAGTAAGGCCCTTGCCCTTGTCCCATTCCCTCCCTTCACCTGCCTTTGACCATACAACGTTAAGCTCGGCCTTTTGCTCTGAACCCTTGGCGCGCTGAATCTGTTGGTCAGTGAAGCCCGCATCTCTCATCCGCTGGTCCTGATTCAGTCGCATCTTTTGCCGGTCTCTAAACGACTCCACAGCATCATCCCAAGGGTTATCGCCCTCGTCTTCTCTCCGAATATCGAGCTTGGGATCATACGAGTCGGAGAATCGTCGGTCCAGCGCAGCAGCTCCGCCAATCGTTCCTCGCCCGCGAAGTTTCGGCGGCGGCGGCGGTCCTATGAGGTCCTCCAAGGGATCTGAATCTTCCTCGTCTCGGGACGGAGCGGGCTCCGCAGCTCGCTTGGGCGAGATACGGCGGGGCTGGGACCGATCCCACGAGCGATGCCTGTGCTTTCGTCGACGCTCGTCACGCTCGTCACGCTCGTCACGCTCATGGCGAGGGGATCTGCATCTTTCCCTTTCTCGCTTAGACGTGCGACGTCTATAGCTGTCATGGTCTTCGTCTGACGATTCAGCGGACCGATGTCTCCGCGACCGCCTGCGCTTGTCTCGGTCCGGTGATGTGTCCTTTTGGTCGGTGTCGCGCTCCGAGAGAAGCCCATGGTGCCGTCTACTGCCACTACTTATGAGTAAATCACTTTTTTTTCGTGGAAGGACTCTGCTTTTGTGGCCGTGCGTGCTACTGTCCGCGGTCCTTTGCCGGGATTTATCGCCGTCGCCATCGTCTCTTGGTCGCTTCTTGCCGCCCAAAATGGCATGAATGTCGCCCATTTGCCGCCTCCGTATGTCGCGCGCATTGGGATTCGACCTTTTTCTTTTCAGCTCTCCGGCGTATTCGAGATTATTTAAGCGCGCTTCCGATTCGGCGGCTTCCTTGGCGAGTAGCGCTTTGTTGTGCGCATCCGTGTCCTTGATGATGTGGCGGAGGAAGCGAGTGTTTGGTCTTAGCCCGGAGGATGGTCTTGAAAAACATGTCAGCGATGGGGGAAAAGGGAAGATGAGAAGAGGGGGGGGGGAAGAAGAAGCGCATTGGGATTCTCTACGTACGTTTTATTGCTGCGGTAGGCTTCCATGCCCATGGCAGAGTACTTTAGCGAGCAGTCCTTGGCGTCTTGCGCCAGCAGCCCAGCAACGTAATCGTCGGTGAGAAGCTCATGGTTGGACATTGTGCAACAAGCAGGTAACAAACGTTTGAACTAAAAAAAACAGGAAAAAATCAAGCAACTTGAAGCCGGGCGCAACAGTCGACTTGTTTGACGAAAGGTTGCATGTGAGGATGCATGTCCAAAGTACTTGCGTCCTAGGCGGTGAACAACCAAGATCCAAACGTTGGTATCCGATAAGCGATAAGCGTGCTAGCCTATTCGGGCCCAAAGTAAACACTACATCACCACCTCGCATCATCGCATCGCATCGCATCGCATGCATTGTATCCTCACGCATACAAACAAACATTGGAACCATGATCAATCGCCTTACGAACTTATAAAATAAAAGCAGTCGATATATTAGCCGTGTCCAAGGTCCTCTTCCGCTCATCCACCGGAATAGTCAACCCCAGCGACGCAGCGGGAACACCAGGCTCACCGTGTCGAGAAGCGCAAAACACGCGACCAGACATGTCGACGACCGACGACGCAACACAAGCACTGGCCACCCTCCAGCACCTACAATCCACTCAAGAAATATCAATCATCAAACTCAGCGACACCATCACCGACGCGGCAGAGCAGGGCGCACGGCAGCAGCAGCAGCAGCAGCAGCAGCAGCAGCAGCAACGCACATCCGATGCCTCCAACTCGTTCCTCGACGGCCCCACGCCAGCCAGCCTCGAGGCCGACCTCGCGCACTACACAGAGCTCTTCGCCAAGCTCCGCTTCTCCTACGTCGAGCAGGTGACCAAGGAAAAGTTCATCCGCGCCATCGTCGGCGACCCGCCCCTCATCGTCTCGACGCAGGAAAACCTCGAGCTCGAGACGGCCAATGCGCGGTCCAAGGCGCAGCTCAAGTCGCTCAAGCACGAGGTCGCCCTCCTGGCGGCCGAGCTGGAGAGGCGAGGCCGCGCGCTCGCCCGCCGGTACGCATCCATCCAGATCGAGACGGTCAGGCTGCGGGAGGTGCCGGGGAAGACGGCGCAGCTGCGGGCCCGGATCGGGGCGCTGCGCCGCGCAGCTCGGCGGCGGGAGACGAGCGACGACGACGGCGACGGCGGCGGCAACCCCGCTCTGCGTCTGCCGCTGGCCAAGACGCTGAGTCTTGTGGCTCGGCGGGAGGCCGAACAGCGCGAGGTGGCGCGCGAGCTCGAGGCCTTGCGGGGGAAGGTGCCGAGGAAGCGCAAGGAGGCGGAGCGTTTGCGGGCGGAGCTCGGGCCCCTGGGGGCGAGGCTCCAGGTGAGCGAGGGAGCTGCGCGGGAGGCGGCGCGGCGGAGGGACGAGGCTGCTCTGGGGGGGGTGGCGGGTGATTTGGAGCAAAGGGCGAGGTGGTGGAGGGCTAGCGAGGAGGTGCTTGGGCGGGTGTTGGATTTGAAGAGTTGATGGTATTCTTTTTCCTCTTTTATTTTGTATATTTATTTTGTTTTCCATTTTTCATTTACCCTTTTTTTTTTCATTTTTTTCTTTTTACCTTTACTCTCTTTGGAGTACCGCATATTGGAGCAATACATGGACATGGACATGGACATGGTTTGCTATTGGCGTCGCGTCACACACAGCCCGCCATGGTCGGTCACCTCCCTTGGACACTGATTGCCATGACGATGGTCAAGCAACCATCTTCCACCATCTTCACGTTACAAACTAGCTCAGGGTGAACAGGAAAGGCGCCTTTTGCTCAGCCACGCAACACGACATGTTCCAGGGGGGGGGGGGCAAACGTCGACGCATGTGCACACGTGCGTTTGTGCGGCACACACGCATTACGCCTGCTTCTGTTCGCAGATGAAGACGTGGACGGCAGCACGGCACCGGGTGAAGTGCCACATTCTTGGACGGCACAGACGTGGTGACGGACTTTTCTGTTTCCAACCCCTTGTTGTTGTCGCATCTCGGTTTGCCGCTGCCGCCGCCGCCACCGCCGCCGCCGCCGCCGCCGTTCTCTTTTGTCCGTGGCGATGCCCTCTCGCACGCATGGTACAGGATGAGATTGTCTCGCACCGGCAGGGGGTCGGGTGGGGGGCGGGTATCGACGGGGGACAAGGGAGAAGACGGCAAGAAATGAAGTACATGTGTCGGGTGGGAGCATGCATCGCGTCGGTTCGGTTCGGTTCGGGACTTCGGCACACGGTCGCGGCGCGGCGGGCTGTGCAGCAACGCGATTGTGCGTGGGCGTATGTTGCTTTTTTTTTTTTTGTGTCGGAAACGTGGCGGGCGGGCAAGGAAGGGGGGGGGGCCCGGTGGGAGAGACGAAGCATGCTCGATCAAAAACACACCCAAAAAAGGGCTGTGACGGGCTGCGGATGGGGATGGGGGAGAAGAGGAGAGGTCATATGTGCTATAGGTCTGGGGGGGTCGGGGTATACCGTGTGAATAGCAGGTACCTCGGGTAGACAGACGAGAGGGGGCTCGGTGCTCGTCGACCGTGTGTGTATCGTACCTACCTACATATAGTACGGATAGTATGGATGGACGTGTTTTTGTGGGAGCTGGCCTGGCTCGTCTCGTTGTCTCGGTGATGTGATGGCTGCCCAGCCTGGCCCGGAGAGGTCAAGCTGCCAGGCAGACCAGATACGTACATCCATATCGTGGATGCAACACGTCGGCGGGGGGGCCTTTTTTTTCTCCTGTCCCGATGTCTGCAGATGGGCTGGCGTAGGGGGGGGGGTGGGTGGCGATTTCTTTAATTAGACAAGGAGGCCGTGTCATGTGTAGGCAGATTCAGATATACGGGGTGTGCATCATTGCACCACATGAACCCGGTACATGAACGGTCGGGGCCCGGGCAACGCCAAGGACGAAGACGAAACCCTTTTCCTCGTTGGCGTTTCCTTCCCATCCAAGCAACGTCAGGCGTGTTTTGCGGTCAGGGCCTCCTCTCGCCCCAGCCCGGCGGCGGTCAAGGTCAATCGGTGCACCAAGGACGGATGCCGCCGCCTTTGCCAATCTCGCGCTCCCTCGCTCGCTGCCAGCACGAGGCCTGGATGGTCCCCCCTCACCAGGTCCACCACCCAGATCGGGGGTGAAGCGGAGGGGGGGGCGGCCACAAACGGCAAGACGGCATCGCGGTCTATTTTTGGATCGACAGAAGCAGCACCACAGCAGCACACTCCAGTCGTCGTCCCCATCCAAATCTCTCAGCCTTGCCGTAATCCACGACATAATGCCAAGCGGTTATACGAACCCGGATGGCCATCCACTGCTTTTGCCCCCCCCCCCCCCTCCCCTCCTTAGTTAGGCATCCCATACGATGACGGCAATGGGGAGAAACGAGGTCCAGGCAGCAACGATACGCCAGCCTCGTTTCGTTGCCCGCCTTTCCATCTCGAAGAAGAGGGGGAAAGAGGGAAGGCATGCGGCGTGTGTGTGTCATGTGTCTTGTTTCGATTGGAACGCGGGGGACTCTGTTGCCGAAGCAAGAGACCCGCACGGCAGAAAGGAAATGATGAAGAAATGAAAAGGACAGCCTTGACAGCCCAGACGTGCCCAATCCGAGATGAAGAGCGCCACGGCATAGAGACACAGGTTGGGGGGGGGGGGGCGAGACGAGGCGGCCAGGAGACGGAAACTTGCTCAACGGCATCAATTACAGACGTGATTTCCGGGGCACGGGCGGGACGAGACACGCGCGGAACATGCCGCTGCGTCTTCCCGGCGGACTGCATGCGAGCTGGGAAGAGGCGGATGGAAAAGAAGCAGAGACGGACGTTTGTTGCGTGGGTTCCGCATGCCGTGCGTGGTGCCGGCTACACGGGTTCGCTCTTGAATCAAGGTGAAGAAGGAGAAGAGACGGTACCGGGGAGAAACAAAAAAAAAAAAAAAAAAAAAAAGGAACGAGGCTGTAGAAAAAAAAACCATGTGCAAATAAGAAAAAACAACACCATACATCACACACCATGCTATAGGACCACAAAAAGCAGACGCACACCACCGGGACATGACCAAAATATCCCGTCCCCATCTCGCTACGCCCATCCCCCTCCAACAGACCGAACCCGAACCCGAAATCATGGAAATAAAGAACAGATACCGCGAGTGGCATCTCGGGCTTGCCGCAAGACAAACGGGGTTCATGACAAGAGGAAGCGGTCGCAGATCCAATCGCCAGCCCTACCCACCTCCTGCCCAACGTCTTTCCCTGCACCAGCCAATCAGCAACAGGGATCGTGGTCTGGGTGCTGTCCGGTGAGAGAGCCACCCGGTGGCTGGTGCGGCCCCCCCAGCCAGGCCCAGGGGTGCGGCCAGCGCGCCGGCCAATGAGCAGCCCCGGCGCGACCTCCTCGTCGCCAGGTAAAACGTGAATGGCAGTCGCTGACAAGTGCCGACCGGGAGCCGACCGGGAGCCGACCGCGCTAGCGCCTGGCCCTCAACCCCGTCCGTCCGTGCAACCGTTTCAGCGTCCTCGGGCGTGCGGTGGGGAAGAGAGGGGGCGTGGACGGGGCGGGTGTGACTGCTTGGCGTCTGGCAGGAGCGATGACGGCATGGCTGCCAAGTCCCTGCGCCCGTGCCTGCGCCACAATGCACACGTGATGCGCGACGCCTGCGTCCCCCTTGTCGCGCGATGCAAAAGGGGTGAGAGAGTACGGTGTTTTGTGCTTTTTTGTTGACTCTTGTTGACCTCTTGTTGATGCTCCGTGTGCTGCCTCGCTCGTGGTGCTCTTCTCCGCCTGCTCAGCCGCCCCCGGCTGTTCTCCTGCCAAGCATGGATGCTTCCACTCTCTACCTGACCCCCATCACCCGCCGCCCAGAACAACGCCATGATGATGAGCGTGATGGGATCTGTGATTTCGGATGACCTTGATGGAGGAAGCCATCTAGCTGCGTGGCCTGAAGCCTATACAAAAGGGGAGGGGGCCAAGGGTTCCGTGCCCTACACTACATGTGAGGCTGACAGCGTTGGTGGTGACCTTTTTCAGCCCAGCAATGAGCAACGCCGACGCCAACACGTCGACGCCTCTTGTCCCTCCCCCTTTGGCGCCCCCCTCGGGTGAGAGAAACCGGCCCGGCCTATCAGGTCGCCCAAGAGCCTCCCCCACATTGAAAACGTGGCGCCTCTTTGGTCTTGGCGCCTCGAGCCTTGTGCCGTTTCGTCTTGGCACCCCGAGCCTTGTGCCGTTTGGTCTTGGCACCGCCTCGCGCCTTGTGCCGTTTGGTCTTGGCACCCCGAGCCTTGTGCCGTTTCGTCTTGGCACCCCGAGCCTTGTGCCGTTTCGTCTTGGCACCGCCTCGCGCCTTGTGCCGTTTCGTCTTGGCGCCTCTCCCTGGCGCCGCATTTGGTCTTTCCAAATCGGGACTCGTCTTCCGCATCCAGTCCCCGCCCCTCGCGCGTCCCAAACACCACCCAAAACACGTGGGCAAAAGAAGAGCATGCGTATGCGCGCGCGCATGCAGCAACGAGGTGGCGCATTTCATTTTCCACCGCCCGTTGTCTGCCCGACCCAAAGACGGTTTGATTCTGGGTCTTTTTTTTTTTTTTTTTTTTCAATCTGTTCTGGGGATTCCAAGCATTGCGCCTGAGGCACACACATGCGCACACACACACACACACACACACACATGCGCATACACACACACACACACACACATGACACACA